>SGJC01000974.1:0-10404 GCA_009887335.1 Henneguya salminicola
AAATTCTGTCTTTCAAAAATAAAATAATAACTAATTATTCTTGATTAAAATGAATGAAATTCTATATCAAAATTGTTATTGTGCAATTATTTGAATTGAAATCTTCAGGGAAGTTAATCCATTGATATCGAATTGCCAATCTAAATTTTCTCTTTCAAATAAAAAAATAATTCAAAATATTATCTAAATTGATAATATAATTTAAATAATACATTAAATTATTTTTTTCATCAATTTTTTACATAGAATATTTTAAAAAAGGCATTGATTTTGTTAAAAATGAAAGGAAAACCCAATCCATCAACACACATTATGGGTTGTCACTTCCGTGTTCTCTTCTGAAAAAGACCTTGTAATGTATGTTCAGATGGTTTGTATTGCAGAGCTCTAGATATATTTTCAACAATAGAAAGAAATACGGATAAAATTGCAAAGCCTACCAATGCTCAATTGTTGAAGACTTCATAAAACAACCAGCTGCAAATAGGTGTAATTATTAAAATCTTCTTAGCTAGATGGCCTTTCTCTTTTCTATGTCAATCTGATGGTATGGAAACCTTAACTAGGATACTTTAAAGACATTTTTTAAACAGGCTATTCCCATTTCACATATCCCGTCAATTATAACAAATACAAACTTGACAGACTTTTAATACCTTAGATTGAATTATATTTTATGAATTGGTATAAATTTTATTTCATAGAATGAATTTTTAAAGCCCTTGATTATAGCTAGTATTATAATCCAGCGTTCATCAAAGAGCAACCGTCACAGAAGTTTTAATCTAATTAGCCTCCGTTTAAGACTCGGCATGCAAAATTAATTAAACTTGGTGCAGGGCATATACTACTAATTATCATATAATAAACTAAAAAAACTATTATAATTAGACTTTGGCAAAAATAAATATATCATTTTGTGATTATTTAGTATTGCGAGAGAACTAAAATATATTGTATTCCGGGCCAGATATTATACGACGATTTTTTAGCTATGCCTTTAAAAAAAATCCACTATCCCTCATAATATATTCATTTTAAAATAGAGGAAAAAAGAGAAAATTTAGTAAGCAATGAGGAATTTTATATTGAAAAAAATAACCATATCTTAAATTGTTGCAAGATAGTATATAATGAATCCAAATACAATATATTTGAAGAAGGTTATAGTTTTGTAATTAAAAATTAACTCTGCTTGTTATATTTTAAGTTGAAGGGGTAAAAATTTATGATCCATTGACAACATCATGGTGTTGAAAAATTAGGATTATTTGTATTTATAATTAAAATATTAGGTAAAAATCAATAAAAACGTCGATTATCAATTCATAGTAAAAAAAATATATTCTGCGCACCAGAAAAAAAATTTAAACTGCATTGTAAAAACATTACAATATCATCGTTCTGTTTGAAAAATAATTAGACTTCATTTAAAAAAATAATTAGCGGTATTGAGTCTTCAGAATCATCAACAAAGAAAAAATTCTTAGATTTTAATCATTATTTAATGATCATTTTAGCTATCATATTTATATATTATAGTTTTAAGAGGAATATTGCGAAAAAATTGTAGGTTTTTTTCTGGGAATGATTTTTATTCTGAATTTATAAAAAGAAAACTATACAATATTATGAGAAGGATTTTTAACCCATGGATCATGTAAATTAATAGTTTTTTTATCATGAAAAAGTAAAATCAAACAAAAATTTAGGTAAAAATATAATAAGTAATAACTCAACAGATTTTAATCGTAAAATTTCTATCAGCACAAACTATATAATCACTAGTTTTTGACATCAAAAAAATACCCCACAAATATAAGTATTTGTAGAGGGTATTTCACATATTGAGGATTTATTCGTTAAGGTAATTTGTATTTGCCTGTAGGTTTGCGTAATTCAGTTTGTCCGAACTTCTTTTTGTAATTTATATTAAATAAAATTTGTTAACGAAAAATACAAAGCCCTTTAACAAATTATAATACAAACAAATATATATGCAAGAAATAGAAACTACAAGATAAAATATTCAAAAAATTGGTAGAAAATAAAAGATTCAAAAATACTATGATAATAAAATTTAAAAGTTAATCACACCTTTAAAAACTTTAAAAGTTTCTACATCAAGAAAATAACTTAAAATACGGAGGATATGATTTTCTTCAATGACATCAATCAGAATTTTTGACTCCTCACCTTCGAATTCTTCTCCTTTCAGGGAGTAATTATCAATTGATGACTGAACATGAGTTTAATATTTTAATCAGTAATTTTCAACATAACGAATGATAAAACTATAAATAGATATCAACTGAAACGTCTAAAATAAATATCCCATAATTTTATAAACCTAGAACATTAAAAAATATATTCTTTAATCATATTACCATTTAGAGCAATGTAGAAAACGGAATTGAATTTATATGTGGTGTATAAAATCGGCTTACATCCTATTCTTTTTTGCATTGTCTATTTTGACAAGGTTTTGAACTAACAGACTATAAAAATAATACAGCTTTTATACGCTGACATATTTGTTGAAGCAATTTTAAAAATAAAATTCGTTTTTTTTCAAACGTCTTTTATAGAATATATAAATAAATGTTCCCTTATCGTGTTACATCTATCATTTAAATTTTTTCATCAATTAATAATATTTGACAAGTTGCATCAAGGTCGATATCCTTCCATTATAAGCAAATTACGCTGATGTAAATTTCTAATTCTATTGCATCATACATTATATTCGAGCTTATGCGTTTAAACATTTCAAACAACTAACAAATAGTTTCTTTTTGAAGCTTTATGATATAAACGCTTTTATCGATATATTTTTTTATTTATTACTGGTACTGCAATCATTCAATGCAATTTATAAAAAAAAGGACAGCCCCATCGCTTTATTAAATTATATTGAGAAATTCCGACTAAAGGACAAGACAAAAAAACAAAACCTTCAAAATATTTTTATAAAAGAAGAATATCTCAACATTTTATAATCTTTCCTAAAAACCGTCGGTTTTTAAAAAGCTATTAAAAGACCAATGTCTGCATTAGGTTGATGTATATCAGAAATTAAGTGATTTCTAGATAGGATATTTATTATTTAAAAGCATTATTAAACTTGCGTGCTAATTATTTAAAATCCCGGAATAGTTTATGAATAAAAGATTAATTTGAAGGCTGTAATTTATTTTTCAATAAGTTAGTGGGAATAATATTATTCTTTTTCAAAACAATAAATAAATTCTATTTTGTTTTTAGAGCATAAGCAGTACTTAAATATAAGATTAATCTTTTTCGTTTGCCGTTAAATCAGAAAAAAAAGTCTAGTTTTTATTCCTAGCTAATTTTTTTAAATTTTATGTGCCTAGCCGTTAGTTTATTGTAATAAGCTGGAATTTTTACTAATTTTTTTACAAGGTTTGTAAGAGTTTAAATTAAGGGAAATTTTATTGTTTCGTATTGTTAAAATACATTAATGTTGAGATGCTTATTCGTATCAATACGGATAATGCAATGTCTTGATTAATATAATATTTAATAATAGAATAATCCGTGAAATTACGATTTATGTGAATTTAAAGTTTTATAGATTATTAATGATTTGAAACATGTCAAAATAATGTTGAATAACAAATAAAATATTTTTACTTTATTTATAATAAAAATGTAGGCGCACTTTTATTCTTTATAAATATTTAAATAATTAAAGGAAATAGTTCTTTTTCAATTTTTTGAACGTATTAAATTAATATAGGGAATTTTTATACGATAGCGGGATAGACAAAAAGCCCAGAATTTCTGTCTTAGTAGTGTTAATCAGCCCCCCCCCCTCCCTTCCCTCCTCCTATCTCAACATCCCCTTGACAATTTTATATATACTTAATCATAACAAAGGATGGTCAAGATAAACGACTTTTTCTTGACCATGAGTCCAATTCGCCTCAGAGCATACCCATAACATACTAAAAATTGTTTTGGTTGTCGTAGGACAAACCATGTACTATCATATAAAATATTATCCTATTATATTACTTTGATTACGCCACCCAAAATATCATGCAGCAGACAGTTGCTTAAATTCACTGACTCAATTGGAAATGGTGTTAAACTCTGCTGAAATGTCTCTTTTCATTTATCATTCATTCCATCAATAACATAACCAGATTTTTTCATCGGAAAAAAACATATTATCTGAAATAAGTAGCAACACTATATACGATTAAGATGACACCACATACACTTTTTGTTGGATTACAGTTGCTCAACTACGCTTATCTTGGGGGTAGTGATGAATCATTTTTGCTTACAGCGATAGGCAGCTCACAATTTTTAGGACCAAAAGCAATTAAACTTAATTTTTTACCTAAATTTTATCTAGCTTTGTTTGATTTAAACAAATGAGTATCAAATAATAATTAAGGAACTTTATTTCGATCTAATATTTCTGATGAATCTTAGAATCATCACACAATGTATTTAAAAAAATATTCTTTTTATAATAGAAAAAAAAGTCCTATATATTTATTCATGTGTTTTTTATTATTTTTTTACATAATTTGTAATGCACAGTATCTCTCCAACCTAGGTTAGGTTTGCCCAAATAGATCCGTTATGTAACTCGAAATTTATGTAATTTTAATTCATAGATAACTTAAATGTATATTTATTATTCAAACTATTAATGATATTACTGACCAACAGTAAAATATTTTATTAATAGGGCTGAAGTAAGAGAGGCTTATGGTAGTATTTTTTTGCATTAAATCATAAAGGCATGAAATATAAGCTGAGGAATATAAAAAAGCAAACATTAAAATTTTAAGACTTAACTTGCAAAATTTCATTAAACATAGTATATTAGTGTCTGCTCTTGCTTATAGAAGCAGAACATACTACTTCGTCGGTTTTATAAAAGGAGAGCCGTAACAGAAAGAGATCGGCAATGTAAATTTATAATTTTTGTGTCAACTGATATTTCTATTCGGTAATTTATTAATTTTCGGGCGATACCCTTACCACATAAGGCACGTTCTAGGCAGAGATTTTTCCATGCAACGCGTTTTTTTTTCTGCAAGACTTTAATTTCTGGCAAATTATGTTTTTCATCGATTTAAGAATATTGAAGTTATTTCCCTAACAAATATATGATTATATTACTCCTATGAATGGGCTTAGTTGCATTGTAAAACAGATTCTGTAAATCATAAATTTTATTATTAAAAAAAAGTAACTTAATATAATAGATTTTAGGTGATGGGGAAAACGGATTTATATTTCTTCAACGTAATCTTTAACCCAAAAAGGTGGGTGTTTATTGTACGAATATTCGAAAAACGCGTTTAATTACAGGGTAGATGATGGATTTAAAAATTAATAATTAAATAGTCTAGCCAATGCCCTTGAGAGCGAGATGCCTATAAGAATCCTACATTCTTACTCATTTAAGTTAAATTTACTTTAAATTTTACCTTCTACTATTAAAGCCCTCTAATTTTATTTCGACTTTGAATCCATGCATGCATTTTTCGTGTTAACAATAAATTCCCTGGCTAAAATCTTTTTTAAATCAGCGCTGCTTCAAAAGCATAATATATTTATTTAGTTATTATTCCACTCGTAATATATATTTAGCGAGAAATTATAAAAATTATCTTGGTTGATCCTTAAATGCAGCTGCTCTCATATTTCCTACCTTGATGTTTGCAGAGATATTCGCTTTATAAATATTTTTAATTCTTGCTTCCAATTGTAAATGTATTCTCAGTTTTCACAATTCCAGCCATTTTTTTAAAATCTTCATGTAATCACCTAGCTTTTGATTCAATCATTTTTAAAATCATTTTGATTCTGCTTCAAAGTTCTATTTTAAAACCAGGAATTCAATAATATCCTTATCGCTGAAATGGGGATGAGCTTCTAAGTAATACTTTACTTTTAACTGCTAAGGATTCCTTTTATTTTCTTCATATTAATCTTTGTTTTAAGCTTCCATTTGAAAAGTCTCAATAAAGTTGCACACTCTCGTGAAGGGGTCTACAGCAGTAGTTTGCAACATGTGGGTCGCCTGAGATCTTATAAAAATTAATTTTTTAAATAAAAACCTGTTTTTTTATTGAATTTGTACAATTTATAATCTAAGAGTATACTGTGATTAAACTAGGCTAATCGGCCATTTCTTGCAATCATTTAAGCTATACAACTACCCTGGCAACCCTGCATCGGCGTACAATACTATGATTCATTCGATTAATGTCAGAAATTTATAAAATTTAATAATTTTAGCCTTTTTAATAATTGCAGGTTCAGCTCTTTTACGAAATTACATACTTAGTGACGTAAAAAAAATACATCCTATCTGCTGCAAAAAAATTTTTCCTGCCATAAGTAATATTTTTAAGCCGGTGTTCTTATTCTCTAATTATAAAAGTCCATTAAATTAAAGTTTATATTAAATAAATTTTATGTAGGCGTAAATTATATTTATGAAATTGTCGTGCACGTGATAATGATATCGCTAAAGAAAAGTGTTTGGAAAACAAAATATAGTGAGGAATTTTTGAAGTAGGGCCTTACTTTTATGGTTGCAGCAGGAAAAGAATAGCCAAAATGAGTTATTTAAAAAAAATTATGTTTGCCAAATTGATGAAGCCTAACAAGTTTGAACGCCATTTTGATGCTACACATTCTAACTTTGCAGGCAAGGATTCAAGTATTTTAAGAAAAAAAGTAATTGTGTCAAGAAAAGCAGACTTGATTTTGGCGGAAAGTAACAACAGAAAAATGTAGAAGCCATTAAAGCTTTATATTTAGTGGCTCTCAGGATAGTCAAACTAAGAAACCCTACGCCATTTCTGAGAACTTGCTGTTGCCAGCAACAAAAGACATTTTTCGAGTTATGCTTAGAGCTGAATATGTTCAACAAAAATTTATTACAATATCTTTGTCTAATAACACCGTCAGTTTAAGAATAAATGGCATGTGTGCTGATTTTGTTGATCATGTAATACAGGAAATCAAATCTGCTTCACTTGAAAAATTTAGCCTCTAGCTTGATAAATTAACAAAGGGGGCAAACTGTTCTCAGTTACTAATTTACATGCGGTATATAAATGTAGGGGATTTCAAAGATAATTTTTTTTGTTGAACCCCTTTGAAACGACAACAACTACTGCACATAATGTATATAATCCAGTGAGTTCATTTCTGAAAAATTATGACTTCCCTTTGGAAAATGTTTGCTGTGTTTTCACAGATCGTGCTTCTACAATTCTAGTATATATGTCTAAATTTCAACGTTTGGCAATCAAAGTATCACCGAAAGTTATTAACTCATTGAATGATTCATCGACCAGTGTTAGCAACAAAGACTTTGCCACTAGATTTTCAAGAAGCAATGAAAAACGTTTAAGTGCTGTGAATTTAGTAAAATCTAGTGCTTTAAACATCCGCATGTTTTCAAAACTTTGCACTGAGTAGGATACCTAATAATGTTCTGTTAGTTCACACTGGAATGAAATGGTTGTCCAAAGGCAATGTTTTAAAACGTCTTTTTGATCCTCGTGATCAATTCAAAACGTTTTTTTAACCAAAAAGCTCAATCACAGTTTGAAGTGCTTTTCTGTGAAAAAAATCAACTTCGACAAATTGCTCACGGGTAGATATCTTTGCAATCATAAAAGAGTTAAATTTATTGCCTTAAGAACCAAATGCAGCATGCTTAGTTTTGTCAGAAACGCTCCGATCTTTCCAATTGAAAATTCAATTTCGGCAAAAAAAATTGGAGGAAAATATAATTTACATGTTGTCGAACTTATCTACTTTCTTTGAGGAAAATGACCTTGAGCATGAAAAAATCAATAGAACAACGCTTTCTGTCTAATAGCACTTTAAAACCCTAGAAGAAGAAATTTTAGGATATTTTCCAACTTTACCTGACATACAATTTGCACTTGCTAGAAGCCCATTCATCATCATTGTTGAAGATGTTTCTGAGAATGCACAAGTAGAGTTCATTATACTATTTTCTAGCGATGCAACATAAAAAGATTTCTCTTCAATGTCAGTTACCAAATTTTGGATCAATTGTTTGTAGTCCTAATTTATGCTGTCAAAGATCGTGTTGCGCGTGCTTCTCCTCGTTCCAGAAGCACACCTGAGTGAAACAGGCTTTTCAAGCTTGTTGGTAAACAAATCTAATTACAAAAGTAGATTTGTTCCAGAATAGGATTTGCGTTGTGCTCTTGTAACGACTTATTCAAGAAATTCTTATCTTGCGGGAATGAAGCAAGCCCAGCCTTCTCACTAACGCTCTTTAGGTTTTTCAACTCTAACATTTTTGTTGTTATAATTAATAAGATTCTTGCTTTCTATGACTTTATTTTATTTTTAAATTTTATAAAGTTTCCATATTAAAATTAGTAGCTGCGATTGTGTGCGACTCTTACTGTGCAATGTACATTGCACAATGCACACTTAAAATGTAAAGTTAAATCTTTTATTCCTTTGTAAATTAATTTTTAAAAATATTGACTGTCGAATATAACAATTGTTCTGTTCATAAATCATAATTTTCCAATAATAGAAAATTTGTAACTAAAAAACATGGTGTCTATAAATTATCAGACATTTTGTTTGAGGTCAAATATACATGATAGTGAGTTGAAAAAATTCAGTGAGGAGAAGCAACCCAATTAATTTTATTGTTGGGGTAGTTTCTACTGGCCTAATGTTATCAAGGAGTCACATCACCAGGAGGTTTGTAACCGCTGGTCGGCAGAGTTTTATCGTCTTTAAAAATTTGAATAATTTATATATTTTCTTCAAACGTAATTTAAGTCTGTTAGCTTTTACCCGTGCATCCATTTTCTTTTGCTTCAGTGGCATTCTAATGTTCAATGAAAAACCATAAGTTGATCAGTTATAGCCCGTCTTGACTAAGGGGACGGTGTGTGACGGAAATAAGACTAATAAAAGCATTTAGGGTTCTCTGCAGATAAGAAAATATATTTTAGGGTCAACAGCTGGTAGAAAAAACTTCCTAGTGCACTTCCCGGCTATCTATTGTTTAGTGAATTTCTCTAATTTGTAAAATTAACAATACTATGAGTTTATGCAAATAAAAGGGTCACGAACCTCATGAAGTTTCTATAGTTGAATATTCTAGTCATTATTTTGAGCGTGAGCAAGTTTATCTTTAGATCGATATTAAACAGATAGTATATCAAACAAAGCGTGTATGTATTCGTTATAAATTTTATCGTCGTTTTAGCAAATAGCTTTATATTTTTTAATCCTTTCAAGCTTTAGAATTTATTTCTGGCAAGCAGATTTTTCTTCTAGTGTGTTCGTAGGGTGAATTTAGGGATCATATTTAGTAAAATATCATGAAACTCGAAAGAAAATTACATGATAAGGTTATTATTATTTAAAAGTATCATAAATAACATGCATATGTTCGTTAACTATTTCCTAGAAGTATCAGCCGGGTTCTGATATTTTTGATACAGCTCTAGTTATGCCAAATTATAGCGGGCAATCTTATGCATAGAAACCATTAATGTTTATATTTATCAATAAGATTTTCTTTTGTAATAATCCTTAATAAATATTAGAACTGATCTTAAAATGTTTGAAGAAGTAAATTTCAATTTTGCTTGCTTCCATATAATTGAGAATCGAGGCTTGTCATATGAAAACAAGCATACTAGAAATTGTAATAGATTAATCCCAGACATCAATAAAATGGTTTTAATGTTTTAAAAATCTAGAATATAATATATTAAAGAGTTCATCAGCGATAAAAACAATATATATATTAATTAAAGGCTTTCAAAGACTAATCCAACATCGTCTAAAACTAATTGAACATTATTTAAACAATTAATAATAATATATAAATATAGTCTCGTAAATAACTGTATGTTAAATATATAACAGTGCTGTGGCTTATTGGAGCATATACAGATTTAATCAAAAAAACGGATTCAACTCTCTATGAGTAAAGTAAATATATAGTAGTAATTATGTGAAAATTAATATGGGATATAATATAAATATGGCAATAAATGTATAAAATTATGCTGCACTTAGTAACACAAATACAAGAAAATACTAGAATTATATTTTATCAAATTTAGAGAATATGAAAACACAGGTATAAATTGTGAGGATAGCATAAATATTAAGTGCAGCATGTAATATTTTAATTGTAAATAATTGCTACTATCCCTATTCTCTATATTTTCCACACAAAAAAAGCAAAAATTTAGGGTTATATGTAACAAGTTATAGACTGCATGGAAAAATCCTGTAGGAAATAAATAAAAAAAAATAAAATGCAGATCAAGTAAATTCATAAAATTGAACTAAATATTTCTTCTCGATTGCACATCTACTAAT
>SGJC01000975.1:0-10403 GCA_009887335.1 Henneguya salminicola
TTTTTAATATGTATTATAAATAATTATATGCTTTTTATAAAAAATTCGCTCTTTGGATTTTTCCTTGTCTGAAAAAAATAAACATCCATTTCACTTTCTTTGAAAAAATTTTACGAAATATGTTTAAAAAACGAATAAATATATATATAATATTCTTAAAGATTGGGAATCGATATATCATTGTTCATTTTGACACATCAGCATTTTATTACTAAAAATTCCATCATTTAATATGATAATTAAGATTAAATTAATAAATCATATTTATGCTTTTTGTTAATTACTAGTAATCTAGCCTTCTTAAAAATTTTGTTAAAAATTAGATTTCCTTTTAAAAAGAGAAAATTTATATGAATTCCTTTGAATAAATAATTATTTTCATAAATTCATTAAGAGAGCCATATTGCTTTTATATCATCATTTGGATCTTTACCTAGTAAGATTTCACCGGCTTTGTATGTGTTTAATTTACAGGATTGATAAGTGACGACAAAAATTTATCTTTTATGATCAAATAGTGCTTTAAAAAGTTTGAAATTCGTTTTTATGCTTAAACATACCAATAATTCAGATTTTGAGGAAGTATTGGCAAAAGATTTCATATTTTTTCGGACAAATCTTATTTCCACTTTTGCGCATGTATCTTTCTCGTCAGAACATCTAAAAATCAATTTACTTAAATAAATTTTTTTATTCGTTTTCATCAGATTTTTTTCTTCTTTCGTATATCGCAACATTTTATATTTTTTAAAGTTATTCTCGGTCTAAAGTGTCTGATCAAACCAGCTTAAGACGATGGAGTTCTTGTTTTTTATCGTCTACAAATCGATGAATGAATTTCAGAGATTCTCTTTTTGTATTGTTCTAAGTATGAAAAAAAAATTGCGCAAATTAACAGAATTATTGATTTTTATTCAAATATATTAGGACTAACTTCGTTATGTTTTTTTTTTCATTTACAATCTTGGAGCTTTTAAACATTTTTTCAAATTTAATCAATGATAAAATATAATAATTTTTTATACGCAAAGTAGATCTGAATACTTATAACCTTTAGATTATTTATATCCTCTTTTTAAGAATAATATTAGTACTCGATTTGCAAACGAAGCTTTTCTACTTTTATGTAAGAATTTTTAGTTACATTAAATCTTAAACAAAACTGTTAACACATTTCATTCGAAAATTAATTTTTTTCTTGTCCAATTGATGCGGTGATTACAATTTTTACACGCCATTCTGCTTTTTATTTCGAAGATCATTTTTTTAATATTTACTTTCAGCCTATAATGTTATGAAGATATGTTAATGGATAAACGCTTTCCATTCATTTAAAGCATGGGTTCTTAAACATTTGTAGGCTTTGATCAACTTTAAAAAAGGAAAATTTTCGCGACTTCCCGAATAACGAAAAAGCGAATCTTTTATATATTTTTTAAATTTCAGTATACCACCTCAAAATTCCATCTGCGACCTTTTTTGAGAATAATTGATTCAACGTAAATTAAATTAAACGTTAATGATAACATTAACGCGTTTTTTTATTTTTTCGAGCGGAAAAAATGCCAATAGAAATAAGGTCTTTACTTGCAGACCCTTCTAGGACTGTCTGAAGTATAAGAAAAAAAGATGTTAAGATTATAATAGTAATTCTATGAATGTATAGATAAGTATTATTTAAAAATAAATACCCTAAAGCTTTTCCAAGCGATTAAAAAGTTTCAACTTTTGGTGCATTGCGGGGAAATATATTACGAAAGAGAGAAGGCCTTTTTTTTATCCCTCACACTCATAACTATTAGAAAATATTGTGAAATAAACAATTTATTTTCGAACGGTGTTATTATATAACCAGATACATGTGATGAAATAAATAAAAACATAGTAAACTCTATCTTAATCCGGATTTTGTATTATTCAGAAATTTTGATAACAGGTTAGGAAAATATACAAAAATTTTTATATTCTCCTTAAATTTTATATTTATGAGCAATATTCTTTATAATTTACAACACTTAGAGTTGATCTGGAATATTAGTAAGAATTAATCTAACCCTGTGCATTACACATATAAATAAGTCATAAATTTAATATAAGAAGTATTGTCGTAATGTTAAAGCTCTAAATATAAAAAATATTTGCTCAACTTCCTCCTGTATCCCTTAATAACATTTTTATTTTTTTTTAGACACATTATTTTTATAATATTAATAACAATATAATAAATTGACGAATGATTTTTATAGTTGTCTGAATCTGTTTTTTACGATATTGTTTTCTTTAGAGTTTTCTGGTTTTTGATATTAAACTCATAATTTGATTTTTTCATCTATGAAGAGTCAGTTATTAAAGTTATATTAGTTTTCGGTTTTAGTATTTTTAAGTAGATTTTGCTAAAAGCTTAAACTATGGTTAAATTACGGCCTGAATTGTTATTGTAAGAGTACATCATCCTCTAAAAACTTTCCATTTCATATTTTATTTTGTCCCGAACTGGAAAGGTGACATTTATCTGGTCCCTTGAGAAAGGCTTCGCAGATCTCCCCTTTAGAACCAGCATACATGTAGGTAGGCCCCATGTAAAGATCAGCAGTAAATAGTAGAATTAATTAAAGAAATAACCAACTTATTTCTTCTCTTATGAACCATGTACCCTATGAGCAATCGATATTGGATTTTTATTATTATCCGAATCTATTTTTGTTGAATTAGCCATCCTATGGAAATGTTTACAATCCATATATTAAAGGCTGCAAATAAAGAATAATAAAATGAAGAGTTTATCAAAACTTTAATTTTGTTAATTATGATATACACATAAAATAAATAAAATAATTTTCTTGGTAAAAAATAATGACAGAAAAATTAACCAAATACTCTTTGATCCAAACCTAAAAAATCTAGGAAATGCTATATATAACAGAAAAAATGAATTTAAGCCTAATGATAAAATACCCCCCCTTATACCTTTCCTTAAAAGATAGTTAGTTTACGTAAATGGTAAATCTTGAGGGAATAATTTATAAATTTTAATATTGTTTAAAAATTGAGGCATGTGCAAATAAAAGGCAAGCAATAGTTGGGACATATCTTATAAATCTCTGCTGTAAAAAATGTGATGAGATAAATTAATGACAAAAAAGAGAGAATTATGGTGGCGCTTTGGATGACCTGTATTTTGTCGACTAAAAAAACTATATTATCTACTATCTGCATTCAATAAATGTCAATTTAAGAATAGATTAGATTAGGGATTTAACATGAAATTTTTATTTTTAAGACACCCGGATAATACCTGTACAGCTATTTTACAAAATGTAGTTTCCCATTTTATAACATAAAAACACTATTTTAATTAATTATATGAAATATATTTTTCTCTTATTTTTAAAAGTATATTTAATATGTTTTAGATCATTTAAGAAAATAAAAAAAATATCACAAGAAATTCTATGTTTTATCCTATTAAAATACTTTAAATATTTACATATTTAATAATAATCCTAAATTTATAACATCTCGTGAATTAACGAATATTTTCGATTTATTGGGAGGGAAGTAAATTTTACATCATCATTGAAGTTGCTAAAACCAGCATTATTTTTCGTTCTATGTTATTTTTATTTAGCTCAACATTCCTTACTTAAACGACGGTGGAACATTCATTATAACAGGCAAAAGCAAGAACACTCTCTTTTTCTTATATTAGATCAGGAAATTCATTTGATGATAATTCTTTGGATAATATATTTTTTTCTTTAACTGATGAAACTCTAAAAAACGAACAATCGCCATTTGGATATGAAATTGTTGCAACGAAAATAAAGTCAGGCGACTTGTAAAATATATTTAATTATTTTATAGAGCTAGGATATTTGCTCCTAGTGATTTAACTATGGTCGAGGGGCCATGCGAATCCTATTTTTTATGGTCTCAACAAAACAACCTACCGCTGTTGATAAAGAAGTAGAACAATATTTATGTATGTGGCAATTTTAAAGCAAAGCAATTGATATCCTAACCTATTTTTACATTGCTATCAAGTATCGTAACTTACTAAATATAACCATATTATAAATTAGTCTTTTACTTTATGATAAATACCTAATCTCTTTGCAATAATAATTTATGTAACTTATTATATTAGAAATTAATGCATAAAATTGTTTATATTTCTTCATTTACAAATTCAATATTTTTTCTAAATTTTATACTGAGACGTTAGGCTACTAATATATTCATGAAATCTTTGAAACTAAATTATTATTGTAAAAGGATCAAAAAGAGTAATGAGTGTACTTCCATACAACGCCTTAATATACTATCATAATACATTCTGAGAAATACAGTTTTAAAATAGGTCATATTTTTACAAAATTTAAAATTCTGACCTAAAATCAAATGTGCTAGTTCTTATCTAAATATATGCGCGCCCATAGTCCACAAAAATTCTAAAATATCTCAACATTTTTTTGAATTTTGTTGCACTCTAATGTGCTTTAGGCTTAAATAATGCATAGATTATGATTTTGTCTTAATATTAATTGTTATATTAAGGATGAAAATTATATTCATATTTTAAAAGTAATTTTTTTTACATTTATGAAAATAATGTTATAAAAACCCGTCCATTTTTCTTAAATCAACCGTAAGTTGATTCTCAATATTGTATCAGTTTCTCTGTGAACTCCCATTTTGTGTTTTTAAGTTTTATGGACAAAAAATTTTATATTGTTTTCTATAAAGTGAAATACTCTCAGGTAGGGGTTGAATGAGGTTAACATCAATGGCTTAAATGAATAATTATTGTTGTATTGTAAATTCACGAAAATAAATTTGACATTGTTACAAATTAAAAAGTAGGATTGTTTTTAATTAAAAATTTCCGAACGATTAATTTGTAAATTTTAGCGAATCATTAATGGTTAAAAGAAATAAAACTAATATAAATTGCAAGGAATATTTTTTACTGTAACTTTCATGTGATACATACCTATTCTCCTCCAAAATATCTCATAATGTAAACATTAATTATTACGAGAAAAAAAAAACAGTAAATTCTCCGTTTAATCAATTCGTCTATATCTTCCTATTAGTCATTGAGTAAGACCACTTTTTAACACTCTCTAGACTAAGATAAAGTTTCACTCAATTTGCTTAAATATAATATACGTCTTAACAAAAATTTAACATACAACAGTTTTGACTGGAATAATTAATAATACTTGGAGAAACAAGAATCCAATTTATGAAGATCACAGATATAAATCTTATACTTAAACACAAAATAATGTGACTCAAAAAATTTACAACCAAATCGGTCTTTTTTCAATTAACAAATATCAATTAAAGCCCCGCCCATTCCCCCGGGAAACTTACATGCTGACTCCGAAATTTCGTAGTATCTGTTGTTATTTTTTAAGGACTGACTCTGCCCCTACACCATCATTCTCAAGAGTGTTCAGCAGAAAAAGCGTCTGTTTGTTACAATCGTAGTCCCCTGTAAAGCACGAAAAAATTGAAAGAACAAGCTTCATTTATTCTAGTTCTTTTTTTGCTTTTTAGAATGTAAACTTTCAATTAAATGATGTTAAGGCCTTGAGAGTAGAACCTTTTAGATTCCCAATCTGTTTTGAAGTCCACTAATTGCTGTAGCCTTGAAGCGTAGAATATAGCCAGGTTATAATCATTGGAATTTTTTCTCAAGATATAGTCGTCAGCGAGTGTGTCAAAAAAATTGAAAGAAACGTACTGGGTTGAACCTGAAATCCGGCTGTCTCAAAATATCTCGAACGTTAATACATAAAAAAGCCTTATCTTCCCCATCCTTTATCTTTTCCCTATTGTAAAAATAATTGTAAGTTACTGGTATATTTACGTTGCCAAGACATTCTTAGTTTCTTCTTGTGTGACTAGTATCGACTAATCATTCTTCTACCTATTTCAAACATTCGATGTCTTTCTTGATTTTTATCCTACTCGGGCGGGCATTTCAGCCCAGTTATATAGGTTTCACTTTTCTTAAGTTGGTCTATCTCTTTTTTCAATGAAATAATCCTAAGAAAATATGGAACGGTTATTAATGAGGATCGAACCATTACTATTCAGGAGTTCTAAGATTAATTTAACGTTTCCTTGACTGCAGTATGGAAGTGTATAAAAAAATTTGTGGTGTAAATACAAAGTCACAGGGTCTATTTATGACTTTCAAAATGATGAAAATATAAAATTGCAATGTGAAGAATATATTCGCAGGTATCATTCAAAATATCCAATATTTCGAAATGGAAATTAGTTTTTATAGAGGAATGGCCATTAAACCTCCGCATGTTATAAACCCATTCATGGTCAAATTGAGACAAAAAATCCGATCATTCGGCCTCGGCAAAGAAGTTTAACAGAAATATTAGTCATCATTGGGAACAATATCATTCTTTGCGAGGTTCTCTTGTCGGCTGTTTATGGAAACATATTGCGCCAATTTATTTCTGAAATTGTCAGAATTCCGGGAAATACCGAACGGTTCATTTTAATAATAGAAAAAAACTAGAATTTCACCATGGACCAGACAACATTAAGGTAAAAAATATTTCAATCAAATACCTACCATCTTACTCTTTTATTGCTAAACCCCCATGGAGGGGTTTTCTTATATCTAAAAAACAAGGTAAAAAGAAATATAGTCTCAATAATGTCAGCCACATCAATTAGCTTAAAGGGGCAGTCTTGTCAATAATTACCTAGTATAACCCTATCCAACTATTCTAGGCACTGCTCAAGTTTCTTCGAGAAGTGTTTTTGATTGGAAAATATCAAAACAGATTGATTTTATTATATTTTTTTTCTATCATGTTCGAAAGTTATTTTTGAATGCGTCATAAAAAAACATTAATTATTTTGTAAATCTGATTGAAAAAAACTTAAAAGGGGGTAAAAAAAGTATAATTGAGTAGCAACAAGTCCTTGGGTTGAACATAGTGGCCGTAAACAAATATAAAAAAGGTAATGTAGATTTTTAAATCTTTCGTACAGTTGAATCTTTACCGTGTGTGTGATTTACACTTAATGTGAAATTATGCCTGTTCGTGAAAAATTAAGTTAAAAAAATAACAGTAAATATTATTGTTATAATAATTAATTAATGTAAACAATAGATAAATAAATTGATTAGATTTAATAATGGCGGACAAATTGTAATTAAAAATACTGAGGTCAGCCAATATACTCGGTTATGTTTTTATTCGATCTAAATATCGAAGTTTTTTTATGCACAGATTTTTAATCGTTTAAAATACATAATTTTTTTTATATATTCATTGCTTTACTTTTAAAATATACAATATTGCAAATACAACACTAAGATCGAATTCTCTATTATTTTCAATCTATTCGCATGTGCATTACTTATTGCCTATTTTTCTTTTTACACAATTTATCCCTAAAATATATTTACGAAAATACAAATAAAATAGCCCATGTTCAAAATTATGAGAAGAATCTCGAAGATTTATTCGGATTACAGCAACTGCATAATTTAATATTTCGCATCCTTGGTGAATCATCGGTTTTTCAAATCTATCAACAGGAAATTAGCCTAAAAACAATAAGATTAGCCTAAATAGCAGAGGCATATAATGAGTGAAATGCTCCAAATGAAAATATAGAAAAAAGATGAAATTTAATTTATGATTTATTTTTCATAAAGTCAAAGCTTTATCTCTGCCAAATTTTACTTTTAATGCATTGATAGAAAACGCCTACATCCCTTTTCGAAATGTTGAATAAGTTGTTGATCGATAAAATGTTTTATATGCTCGATTTAGGAAGTTTCAAGGCCAATAATATTTAATTGATGTTATAAGGTGAAGATAGATTAATAAATAATGAAATCGATTAAGTTCTTGTTGTCAAAACAACATGCAATGGCGGATGAATATAAAAAAATTTTAATTTCGGTCATGTCGATTTCATAATATTTGATAATTAAAGATCTGATTAAATTTTTATCTATATAATACGAATTTGTATTTTACATGGCGCTTTCCTACTTTAAGCTCTTTCGATTTCCTTGTTTACACTTTTATCGAAAAAATGTAAATGTGAAAACAAATTTATGAGTCACCCCTCTATGTTTTCCCAAAAATATTTCTGATAAAAAGAGCAATAAATTAAATCTGTGATTGGGGGAATAAGTTAAAAAATTATTCAAAGTTTTTTCACATTTTTTTTAATGCAAACTAAAAATCCATCAAATTAAAGATTATTTGATATAATTTTGCATATTTATTTTTACGTAAAATTAGTCAACAGGTTGTAATCCGGATTATGTTATTCAAATGTTTTTTTCTTTACCGGTTAATTAAACTTACACATGTCAGTTAGTAGCACGAATATTATCTCAAGTAGATTTCTTTTTTTAACAATATTAGGCAGGAGATCAGAAAGCTCAAGCAGTTTTCGTGCAAAAAAATCTATTTCTTTCATATATGCTTTTAGTATCACCTGTGGGGTGATGATAGGATCTGGTATATTCATAACAGTTAAAGAATCCTTTAATATCTTTGAAACTGAAACTATCGGTGTGGTATTAGTGTTTTGGATCATGGGAGGAGTTATTTCCCTTATGGGTGGTTTATGTTATGCAGAGTTATCTTCGAGAATTCCGGAATCTGGAGGCGAGAGGGCGTATTTCAAAAAAGTATTCAATACTTCTCTTTCTCGAACTTTTGTCATATTATCTGTTTTTTTGCTCAAACCGTTGACGATTGCAGCCTTGGCTATCACAGCGGGAAAATATATTATTGGGATGAGTTATTCTAATAATTCAAGTCCCTTTTTAGAAAAAACATGTGCTGCATTAGTAATTTTTATAAATTATGTTTTAAATTGTATCAGCAAGAAGGTTGTTAACGTGACAGGATTAATAATAACAATTTGTAAAATTGCTGCACTGTTAATGATTATTGGTTGTGGTATCTATGGCTTCATCAGAAATGAAAATAGGGAGTGGGAAAAACCATTTAACGCTCAAAATTTTAGCCTAAAAGGTCTTGGAGCAGGAGCCGTTAGTTTATTTTGGACTTATGAAGGCTGGAATACACTTGGTTTCATCGCTGGAGATATGAAAAATCCGTCAAGAGATTTTCCGAGAGCAATTATTTCTGGATGCATAACTGTGACCTTACTATACTCCATGACAGTCCTGTCATATACATCAGTTTTAGGTTACAGTTTCGTTAGAGGATCGGAAGAAATTGGAATATATGTGGCAAAAGAATGTCTTAAAAATTTTTATTTAATAGTTCCCATATTTATAGCCTTATCGGCTCTAGGAGGTGCCAACTATGATGTATACATAACGGGATGTCTGTGTGGATCTGCTGGATATTCTGGAGAGCTACCGAAATTATTTTCTTTAGTACATAAAAAGCAGAGAACTTTTCTCATATCTCTTGCCGCTATTTTGATTGTATCGTTGGTTTCATTAATCTTTGACTTTCAACAATTGCTACAATACTGTGCCTTTTTAAATTGGATATTCTATTTTATAGCATTTTGTTGTCTTTGGAAGCTAAAGCTGACATCAAAAGAAGTCGAATCAAGTAAAATATTTAAAACTCCATATATTATTATTATATTGATGCAGATTGTATGCATTTTCATGGTTGTTATGACCTTCAATCTTCAAAGAATTGGATGTAGCTTAATTATGATCCTAACTCTTTCGATATACTTTTCCCATTATATACCTCGAAAATGTTTAAGAATAAAATTTTTACAGAGGATGGAAAAAAATATCGTTTGGTTCTTTGAAAAATATTTTAATCTGGAAAAAGCCAATATCTTTGATGTTTCTGCATGAATCCAGTTTTAACATCTAAAAACATATTTGGTGTTTGAATTTTTTTATATTTTTTAATTCTTTCCTATTTCAAGATGCTTAATTTTCAACATTGTTATTTTTTCAAATATTATTGTTATTATTATAGCAAATCACCTTCAAACATAGAGCTGTTTTCTGTTATTAATGCAGACCCCAACAAGCGACATCTAATATCCGAGTCCAAATAATGACAAAAATCAATCGCGCGGCATGAAGAGGGCTGTCTTGTTTTTTTTTACAAGATATTCATTTTAAATTATATTTTATCTGTGAAAATTCTGACCGCGGTATTGCCACTTGGGATGGTAACCTTACAGGACAGATAGAGCAAAAAATTTTAATAGCAAGACATTCCCATGTTTACTAAGAGCCTTGACAGTTGTTACTGTTCAACCTTTTTCGAAAGTAAGTTGGAAA
Organism: Henneguya salminicola; assembly: GCA_009887335.1. Lineage (NCBI taxonomy): Eukaryota > Metazoa > Cnidaria > Myxozoa > Bivalvulida > Myxobolidae > Henneguya > Henneguya salminicola. The sequence continues at coordinate 10,301 of SGJC01000975.1, forward strand.
ACGGTTAATCGCCACTCAAGAGGCCAGTAAGGTTTTAGTCATTATCGGGGCGTAAAAACCGAAGAAAATTGTTTAAATCTTGTTTAAGCTTCATTTTCAATTG
>SGJC01000976.1:0-19037 GCA_009887335.1 Henneguya salminicola
ATTATTTTAATATTCCTTTTAATACAGTTTTATTCATCAAATAATTTTTTTTGTATTTTTTACTCCCGTCGTATTGACAAATAGCGGTAATTCAAATGAACTTTATTAATTTTAAATGCAATTTTTTTAAGAAATCTATTCATTTAATGCATTTGATATATTTTTTTTAATTTTTAACAAAATGCATATTAAGTCATATACAAATTTTAATGTCGCAATGAGTGTAGCTATATTTTGCACGTCCGTACATTCTTTAATCATATTAAATTAAGCGATTTGTACAAATCAATTCTTACAAGTTTATTAAGATTACTGGGCATTTCATTTTTATAATCCTGTCAGTATATTTACACAATCTCATAAAAAAACGATTAAAAATATATCCAAATGCTCAGAAATGAAAGAAAGAAGGTCCCCGAAGTAATTTTTATTATCATTATAAGAATTATTGAAGAAAATAGGCTTAGCAACACAACGATTGCAAAAAATTTCATATTAAATCGTCGAACTAACTGTATCATACCAACAAAATATACGAAACGAAGAAGAGTTTATTCACGCTTCTAGAAAGCTCCCAATAACAGCCTAGCCAAACAAATCATCTTTCTCTGCAGATGAGCCGTTATTGTATACTTTCCTATTCATTAATAATTCTTCATTCAATAGGAAATAAAATTAAAACTAGAAGCAGAAGGTTTATGAAAAAGCAAATGAGTCTAGTTTCCAATGAACGCTACTTTACTAATAACATCAATTTTTGATCTATATATGCTCCGGAAATAAAAATAGAATAAATCATAAAGATGTTAATTTTTTTGATGAAACAGGATTAAATCTGCATCTAAATAGGCAATATGTATATTCCTCTATAAACTACAAGGTGTATTGCACTGTTCCAGAAAATCGTGGAACAAATAGGAGCAGTTTGAAAGCTATCTTAAAATTCTTTATGGCTGGATTTACAATAAAGAGGTGGTTTTTTCATTCAGAGGGTTTTATTCTCCGTATCAGAGAACAATTGGCTTCATATTTTCTGCAAAATCCTAGAAAATACATGTAATGGAAAATGCAAGATCTCAACCTTCTCAAGCCGTTATGAGCCTTCTTAATCAAAGTGGAATTGCTTTTAAATATCCTCCTGCTTACACTCCTTGGTTAAATCAGATTTATGAGTTCATTTACATGATATAAGTAAGATATGTTTCTTAGAAAGATAATTTTACAACCATATCAGAATGCCAACCTTGTGTTTTTAATGGGGATTTTAGATATAAATGTGCAAATTTTTGGCTTAATATGCATACATGGATCAAGAAGGCGAAAGAAATTTAATCAATTAAATTTATTGAAACTGCTCTTAATTTTTTTAAAAGTTGTTTTCAAGGAGAAGTATAATAACGAAATATTGGGATTATAAAAATGAAATACCCTGTAATCTAAATTGATGAAATACAACAAAAACTGTATTGTGTATTACATTTTCATTCATATTTCACTCGGTCGTGTTGAATTAAGCCATTATAAGGATTTTTGGTTCGAAATTAATATCAGCGAAGATATAATATTTTCAAGAGCAAAACTAATTTTTCAGATATAAAAGCGTTATATTATCATTTCTAGCAAATATTTTCATAATTTTTCTATGTTCCATTTTTTCCGTAACTTCTTTGTTTTAAGCTCCTGACATCAATCTTATTGTATTCTTTTAAATTTCTAAATACAGGGAGATACAAATTACTCGTCTACGCTCATTTGGCTAAAGTCAGCATTAAAAGTTTGGCTTTGAAAATTTAAATTCAATGCATTTCTTAAATTAAGAGGCATTTTTTCAATTATATCCTTGTTATGACATTTCCTGTTTATACAGCTCTATTTTATTTATATCATATTAAACACCATTGAACCTGAAGTAGATTCGTTGAAACATGGCATAAAAAAAGGGGCATTCTCTAGAAGTCCCTTACGAAATTCAGCTTGAGGATATCTTTAAGTTTATTAAATTGAGAATACATGCACTTCTCACTCTTTCTCATAAAACTAACAACATGTTTCCCGCTGTAATTTAATGAAACTCCGCATATAAAATAATTGCACAATGTATCCCTACATATTCTTATTATTTTAGATACTTAGAGTTACAGACGATTCTCATGTAATTAGGAATATTAGAATAACGATAGCGCTTACAATGAACATTTATAAATTTATTCAAATAAGTGACACATATATGAGAGAAATATGCTTTATCTTTCATCATAATGTATAAAAAATACCTGTACCGTAAGCAATTTTGCACATTTGATCAAAATTAACACAGTCACCAAAATAACAATAACCCTACTAGTACTGAAAAGTCGATATACTCTATTAAAGTTGCATGGTCTATAATTTGGCTGAAATGAAGAGGAGTCGCACTAAATATAATAAAAAAAGACAACTGATAAAATTCCATCTTTGCAAAAGGCAGAAGCACCACATTCTGTCTTTCCAAGGCTACAAGCGTGTCCTATTGCAAACTGATATATTGTACAAAGATAAATACTCTGCACTTGTCACAACAATTATCAAGGGAGCATATATTTGTGGTATTTTTGGCGTAAGCTATACCATTAACCGTTCCATTTTCTTCTATAAGTACACTGCAGACGTCTAGATAAATAAAAACAATATTCTACCTCCTGTACCACATAAGCATTTCTGTTTAACATCTATAGAGGAATATTCCAATTTTACAAATTTCTTATTTTGAGATAATATTATACTTCTTTACTTTTTTTTACCAAGCAATCCATTGATTTCAAAACTGGTAAAAGTCTTTTCATGCTACAGTCATCTAAATGGGGAGGATTTTGCTTTACTCTATTTTCAGATCCAAAATATTATTATAAAAAACATTATCTCAATTTTTCAATATTATTTACATGAGAAAAATATTATGATTCTGATGTTTTTTTTGGAATTAAAGATATCAATTAATATTTCTCTTTTATGATCAAGGTGATAGGGGCATTTAATGGTCCCGTGTTTAAAGAATTTTACGCCCACCCATAGGAGAGTAAGCGTGCAATTCCTTATGCAACACTTATTGCTATATTTAGTTATTTATGAAGTCATCTCCCGTAAACTTTGAACTAAACCTGTGAACTAAACCGAGTTCTATCTGCCGACTTAGTGTAACAATACTTATGTTCCATTAATTATAAGTTTATCATACTCATGTGTTAGGTGTTTTATCGGCTATGTTAACAACGCTTACCGTGAGATCAGTAAAGTAAAGCGACTGTCTGAATCTTTAAACTTTAAGGGAATTCTCAACGAAATTAGTGTGATTTCATTTTACATAAAATAGTACTTTCATTGAATTACAAGTAAAACCCCTATTTATATTATAGCTGTAGTAAAATCTATTGGAAACTGGGACTTTTGCTTAGGCTAGAACTATTCATGATCTTAGCTATTCTTCTGTTTATTATAACTTTAATATATGTGATTTGCCGTGGATAAAAAAAAAACCATATATTTATATTCCTATTTCACAAGATCTCAACTTGAATTTGAAAAAAAATAAAATAACTTTTTTTTATATTTAAACCACGCTTACAACAGCTATATTCTGTCGTTTATTATTTGAGTTGATTGGATTTTTCTCGTTCTGTTCAATAAAAATATTTAATTTCAAACTCCATCCTGCATATTTTTATAATTATACTCTACAGCCCAATTTTTGTGGTCGGGCTCTTCTCTATGATTAACGATAATTTTTTAACATTTTTTTCGTTGCATAGCTGTTGATAATGAGATGTATAATATATGTTTAATAAAACAAAATAAGCCTAAGTGTAAATGCAATCTATAGTTTAATCATAACAGTTTGAAAAAAAAGAATACTCTAATATTTTTTATGATGATAAAATTTTTAAAAACTTGAAAAAGATAAAATTAAAACCCTTATTTTTTCTAAGAATGCGCAAAAAAAAAGCTAATGAACTCAAAATCATATGTGGCAATTGTTAACTACAAATATAATTATATTATTGTTAATTTCGATAAAAAAATATCAATGTTGATGTGGATCTATAGTAGTTGAAGCTAGATGCTAGTCATTAAGACTACTATTGAGGTTAAAAAATCTAAGCCAAGTTACGTTATTTATTTCAAAAAAGATTTTTATCTTAAATTTTACGTTCATTTCCTTAAATGTTCATTGTAATTGTATGGATCCCAGTGGTTAATCATAAGCACTAAACGTGGGAGAAGATCGGCAAGGAGAGACTGCAAAAAAGATTTTTAGTGTTGCCATATCTTTAAAAAATAATTTAAAATCAATTATCAATTATAAGTAACACCCTGCTGCACTTGGTAACATTGTTTCCAGCCAGATCAGCATAATGAAGTAATTTTCTGCTTCGCAAAATATTGATGGCGCATTCAAAGTAAAGGAGGGTGAAACCCTATATATTTTATATGTAGTTTTTGTTAAAGGGTACTAAATCCATTGTGTGGTAAGATAAAACTACGGTCCGTTAGGAACAAGTATTCCTGCTGCAGGAAACCGTTGAGTTTTTAAGATATTTCTTTATCATTGTTTGTTTAAGCATATGGAATAATAAAATAACGTTTATTAATAAAAAAGGAAATATTATTTAAATTCTGATCGCTTTTAAGTATTTCCTAGTGAATTTGTCCTTCCTAGAAAAAACATAAGTAGGTGTACATGTTGTGGGTTTATACCTAGATTCTCAACCTTAAAGTCATATAGTAATGTCTGTCTGGCACTTTGCTTTTTTTCTTATATATATATATGTGAAAATTTTTCTTTTCACGAATAGTATTGATTCAGTTATCCCGCCGAAAACAACAAAATATAAGTATTACCCCTATAAATAGAAAATAGAACATTATATAAAATACGATGACGTATACATTTTATTATATTTAAAATCTAGACCAATAGTTCAAACAAAATTTTTAAAAAATATAAAGGACTTTTTTTCAGCTTTGATTTGGAATATAAATTAGGAAGGAGTCCGCGTAAAAATAATCTAAAGTACAATTAACAAACGGAATTTGAATTCATACAAATAAACTATCTATTTAAAAATTTTAATACTTAAGCAGATTAACGTCATATGTATGCACCAATACTTCAAGATATATAATAGGAATATTTAGCATCAGATTTCGGTTGTCAATAGTATATACTTTTTTTCAAACAACGTATAATTAGAACAAAGGTTTAGATATTAATTTGTTAAATTTTATATTAAATTAAAGTTCAGATGCCATAAAGCAATAGAATAGGGGCAATGGGTTTGAGAGTCACTGAGTTGAGTAAAAGTTACATAAAACTCTGAGCTATCAATTCAAATATGCCTACTAAGCTTTATTTTTCTGCCCCCCCCCTACCCTTCGTCTGAATAAATTTATCAATAAAAACATAAGAGGAATTTCATGCAATCAATTAAAATATATATAAAATTAAGGGATCTTTTTTTGTCTACTTTTCTTACTATTCAACGATAGTAATAAATCAACTATCTTAAGTAAATATTTGTACATTTTTATTTTCGTTTTCTTCTATTACTATTTGATAAGATATTTTATAGCTTGAGCTAACATAACACTCATTTTTTTTATAATTAAACAAGTTATTGAGCTAAAGTAGGCAGTAAAAACACATCAATTCAGGTGTGCTTATTTTTCTTTAGCATGGAAACGAACACATCAAAAGACTTAAGGACTACAGATAATAAATTCAATGTTCAAATTCATCGTTAAATAACGTTTTTCAATATCAACGAACAAAGAAAAATAAATATTTTAATAAGAGGCCAAGAAAGAGCGCGCTTAGAGATTTATTTCATAGTCAATAAATTTAAATTTCAAGATGGTAGGCTGCTGAAATTACCCGTTCTGATTTATAATTTTTGGTGTGTTGGCAAAAAATAATTGCCCATAGCATTATATTATTTATTGGTCTCAACTATATCACATCTGTATAAAAAAAATTAATTTTTTATGAGTCTTTTTAACTTTTCTTCAAAGTAAAGAAATTCAGGGTGTATTCCACCTACCATAGATATAGATAGTTAATTACGAGCACACGAACAAATGAAAATAATTTTATTTATATTTAAATTGGATATTTAGTTGTAAAATTATTCTCTGCCAAAATATAATAAAATAATAGAAGTTTATAATAAATTTGTGTGCCTTGACTGCCAAGAATATCCGCCCTCCGAATCCGTGTATTTTCTACCACTAGTTGCAATATAATTTACTTTTAACCCATTCGTAAAAATTAATTGATGTTATCACTTATCATTTTAAAATATTATATTTATGATCAATATAATTTTTAATAATAAGAACTTTTAGAACTAAAAATATACTTACATTAGAGCAGCCAGTGGATACATCAGGCAATATTTTTCGTCAATGTCGTGACAAGAACAATTTTTTGTCTGGTTATATGATCCATAAATAAAATTCCAATAATGTCCGAATCCCATAATGTGCGATAATTCATGAGCGAGTGTCATACCAACAAGAGTATGATTGAAAGATACTTTTTTTCCGACCTTTTTAAAAAAAATATAAATACATTAACGATACCGATCCCTTGAGAACTGCAAACTCTTCTATTAAAGGCTTGGCCATAATATGTAGTGTTGGACATATCTCTAAAGAGTTTAAATAAAGATATGATTTAATTAAAAGAATAATTATAAATATTTTTGATGAAATATAAAATTTACATTTTTTATAAAAGAAGTAAAATACCTTAAAATCTTGACTATAAGACAAACCCTTTTTAGTGTCATTTGGGAGCAAAAAATTCAAGTGCGTCTTATACAAAGATAGATTTATTAATTTTTTAACGTTTGATATATCTCTATGTTCTGACAATGTCCTTTTCAGCCCTGTGGATAAGAAATGTATTAAAATGTTATTTTCAAGATCTACATGTCTCCCATAAAGAAAACGCGAATTATTTTTATTCACCCCGTATTTTACACCACCCTTGAATTTTTCCTACCGATTCTATTGACAAATAAATGTTAGGGTTTATTTTTGAGCGTAAGTTTAGGGTTGAAGTGTTAGAGTTAAATAGTTGGGTTGAGAAGGGGTCAGGCTTTGGGTTGAGGTTGAGTGTTTAGATTTGGAACCAAATCAGGGGTAATAAAAAAGCATGACTGAAGAAAAATAAATAAAGCGTTGCAATAAAGTCTCCGTAGCCAGTCTCTCAATAATTGGCAATTAATTCGAGCAAAATTCAAACTAAATATTTGTGTTTAAAACATTATTTATCAATGCAACTACTTTTTAATAAATAGATTTTTATTATTCAATCGAGTTAAATTTTGGGGTGTGTCTTGTACGAATTTAGATTTTTCTCGACAAAGACTAGAAATTTTTTGGGGGGACGCTTTATAGTCAAGATTTCACAGTAGTTAATTTTTTCAAAATAGTTGTGTCAAATCATTAAGGTTTGTGCGTCTAATACCACGTAGCAGCCATCGCAATTTACTACCCTGGTATTCTCGCCCTATTCGTATTTCAACTCTTATAAAAACATAATAAATGTTTATCTTGCTAAAACTCAAAGCAAAGCTTAAAAAAAATATGTTTTGCAAAAGTTAAATAATTTTAGAAGAAAAATAATAAAATTTCGGAGGGCATAATACTTTGTGGATTTCAGATTATTTTACATATTTTAAACAAGTTATTAATTATTTATTAATATAGTAATATAGAGTTTTAATCCCCCTCATGCTTAACAAGCAATAGTGAAGTCGAGGAGGGATATTTCTGAGAGCAGAAAACCCTTTTAGATATCTTAGACTATTTTTTTTGAGTAAATGATGATAATATTAATTATAGTATAATTCTTACAATAAGAACTTCCTAAATAGAATCCATAAAAATATGGTAAAAAATTTAAGAGATATAACTTTAATAATACGTTATATTTAACTTCTTGGTTGTATTAACTTATTATATTAAAAAAATCTATTTACCAAAAATAATTATCAATGATGAACCAATTATTCCCCCTGATGTTCTTACTGTTTAATTTTATAGCCCTATCCCAAAAAGCCACTATCGTTCCGTAATGTTAGATATTTTATCTAACCGAGTAAAAATTTAAGGTTACGGCACTCTTTTTGCTTACGATCGTCCTTGCTCTTTATCGTTAAAAAGAATAGACCGTCTTAGCTGTCAAAAATATTAACTTTATGCTAACACTTGCATACGATTAACTGGTTTGTATCTCAAAATAATATTTAGTATCTACGGTCAATATTATTAAATTATCCCTGTTTCAGATGAGACCACCTTTTCATATGTAGTATAATGTTTAACCCTACATGCATCTGCCGATTCTTGTAAACAATCTGAATCATACCAAAATAAGGCTTCATTCATTAGTGTTGTGTATTTGAATCACTGAGTGTAACCTCAACAGCAATATACATATCGTACCTACTTACACAATACGTCTTAGAGCATATGGTACAAGATATTGTAATTAAAATCATAAATATAATGATTAAAATATATTATTATACACAAATCATCTTTGAAATTAATGTACTAAAATAAAAACGACCCAGGCAGTTTAAACCCTCCTCTTTCCAATTTCTTTTCAAGGCTTTTTTTTATGCATTAAATCATATTATTTTATACTATTATCCATTTTAGTCTTAAATATGTACTCTTCAGACTTTTAAATTTTTGATTCCAGAATGACCTGGTTATATTTCGTAAAAATTAAATTTTCTAATTTTGTATTTTAAGATTTTCCTTTGTTTAAATTTAACAGTTTCAGTGCCCTATGTCAACTATCTTAACGTATTTTAGAATCATTTTAAATTTTAGAAGGATAAAAAAAATATTTATTTGAGTGGGCAATGGGATAGTTAAGAAACATGAATGCCGCTTATTTCGTAAGCAGCTGTGTCATTCGGGGCCTACCCCCAAACATAAACTAAATGGTTTTATTCTTTTGTAAAACTAAGCTACTTTCGGATAGTAAGAGTATTACTGTATATTCATTTATGTACACTTTATTTTATGTTTGGCGTTGCCAGCAGTTGCTTAATATTGTTGATCTACTAAAAACGGTGTTAAAACCTGCCCGTGGGCGCCCTATACAACAACATTTTATTTCATCCCTCATAATTTTGATTAAAACAACATTTAAAAAGTTAAATAACTGGTTCCTTTACTCCATAGTCAACTAATTAAAATTAGCTAATGTTGGATTTTCTCATGTCCTGTTAATTCATTCGGTACATATTTTTTTTGTGGATTTCGGAATCATATAAAACTTACATTCCCTTATTTTGTATCAAACAAAGAATTGAATAATAATATGTGTTTTAAGATATGATTCGATAATTCTGGGCATTGAAATATTATAAATTGAAGTAATGATAAAAGAGTATATTACTTATAATTATAGATGTAATTTTAGATTTTGCACTGTTTATTTTTCAAAGATAAAAACCTAGATAGTTGGTGGCATAAATAAGGGTAGGAATACTAAAGGATGTTTGCATTTATGGATCAAATTAGACCTAGGATTTACTATAAATTTCCTCTGTAAATATCCTAAAAAGGTAGAAATTTTCGGCTCAGTGTCACAGAAAAGTTCAATTTAGAAGGTTATACTTAAAAATCATAATCAATTTTTTTAAATAAAATGATAGTGGATTAAATACTTACATAAATACAATCTTTGCATCACATTTTTCATTTGAATTGTAAAAGATTTTTGATACCTGACTTACGTCTAATACTTTTTTATGGGCGATAGTATCCGCCCCTTTCAAATATTTGATATGAGTGATTCTTAGAGTAATATTGTGCGCCCTGAATATCTAAAAATTAATGAATTAAATGATAATAATATTTCAGACGGTAATAAAATAATTTTAAATTTTCCTATCAATGCAAAAGAGACAATGTTGAAAAAGATAAATAGATTGCCTGTAGACAGATTTTATGATTTTATTTTGTTTTTAATATAAAACATAATTTTCTTAGAAAGATATGGTATATATTGCTAAGAATTTGTCTATAGAGAGGGGCTCACCCATATTAATTTATAACCAGTAGAAGAGTGTGAGGAAAGCCTAACGTTTGAAGCTTAAAATAAATGCCCTGTCGGTTGTAAAACATTTTCTTTAAGTATAATGAAACATTCGAAAATGCCAATATATCTGATCGTGAGTAGTATACAAATAGATATGGAAAGACCCGTACTGTGAAGCAAAGTCAAAGCCTATCCACCTTTTAGGATGAAGAGATTTATTAGAATTTTTACTGAACCAGGCTTGCTCCCTTTAGCTAAATTTCTCCCCAGTTATATCTTTCATTTTTTTAAGCAAATGGAAACCCCCTTTTAGTTTTATACAATCAGTCGATAAAAAACTACTTTAACAAAAGTTCAAATGTATTCATGATGTTAATTGAAAATGTGTGTTTCAAAGAATTAATACTAAGAAAAGTCTCAAAATTTAATAAAAATTTTTTTTAATATTGACGTGAAAACAATATGTTAATGTTATAAGAAAAGTTATGAGATTAATAATCGATCATCTCTCTATAGCTTGGAGTATGCTCAAATCCGAAGACAATAATTCGTTGCTCTGACTTTCGAAAAAAAGGAAGCGAGTGTTTATGAAAGAATATGAAGCTCAACCGCTATTGTAGATTTATAGTCGTGGAGGAAATCAACTGTCAAATGGCGTCCTATAGTGCTATGAAAAAAAACCTGAATCGCAGCAATCAGATCCTTCATTTTCCGTTTCGAAATAGATGCTAAGAATATTTAACTACGAACAAATTCTATGGGAGGTAAATGGCTTCTTGACAGAAGAGTTCTATTGTAATGTTAAGCGAGTTAGCTTCAACCCTATCTTTAGTCTCTGAAAGTAGAGCATACATCAGTTGTCATAGACAAAATAACATTTGGTAATACACATCTGAAAAGGGCCAATTTAGTTGTGTATATTTGCTTATTGAAAAAAAAAAGTATAAATAATTTTCTAGTTTTACATACTGTTCCAGCGTACGAGAAAATTTTATGCATGTATTTCTCTATGTCAATTTGTTTTTCTTCCAAAATTGTAATCTTAATTTTATTTTTTAATTTATACAGAAGATTGAGGAACATCAACGCAAACATCTAGATGCAACTCTATATCACTTTTAATAACATAATCTTCTCCTAGTCGATATTTATCTATGTCGATTTTGGTCGAATTAACGTCTGTTTCAGAGAATGTATTGCTTAAACTAATAAAAATATGTTAATAAATACATAAACCAGCAACAATTTAGAATCATTAAAAAAAAAGTTATGACGAAAGAAATGCGTCTCCTCATCTGTCAAAAATTCTTTCTTCAGTAATTTTAATCAGATTATAATTGAAATTGGAATTTTATTATTATCCCGTCATCATGTAAAATGTTCTGAGAAAAAAATATATTAAATCAATTATTTATGGTTTTACATAGTCTATAGTTATTTTGAAAAAAAACAATAATTTTTTTCAAAATTTGAATAATTCATTCATTATAACTATATTATTTTCGATTCTAATTCATAAGTCATATAAAAATCCGCTCAATAACATTTCGACATTTTGTTTTTGGTTTTATTATAATTTTAAAAATTATATGAATATTCTTAATTTTATAATTAATTCTAAACGAAATTTACAGAGATAAAATTTGAAGAAATACAAAAAAGTATTAATATAATATTAGACATAATATCATTGAAGTTAATTGAAAATACAAAAAAATAATATATAAAAAATAAAGGCTTGTGGAGTGGTCCGTCCTTTATTTTGATTTCGTGTATTCTAAATATTTTTTCATAATCTTCGCAGAATAATCCCTTCAACGTTGACACAGCTAGAATCGTCTAATAAAAATTGAATAGGTTTTTTTCGTTTTATATTTTAATCCTTAATATTTTCTCGGCATTCTTAAGTCAGGGGCAATTTTTAATACATTTTATTAAAATTCAAAAAATAGAATTAAAAGTCTATTAAACATTTAAAAAATGATTTTTTTAATATTTTGGCCTATTCCTAAAATAAAGTCACAAAAAAACAATAATGTCAATTTTTCATAATATTTTATATGCGACTACTTTTTATCTGTGTGTTAAGTTAAGAAATCTTCATAGAAGAATATTTCGAATTTTTATTAAAATTCTGTACTGTAGTTGACGAAGGTCTTGAAAAGATATATAAATCCAAACGATAGCCCAACCTTGTAATTTGTCCACTCTGTTTTTGTACGAAATTTTTATTTCAAAACAGATTATTGATCTCTGGGTCATTAGCTGACGAAAGAGATGCAGGAAAAATAGAAGGCGATCTTCTTAGGCTATTATTTAGCCAGGTTAATCTAGTCCCTCCTTTAACATATTTTGAAATCGAATTTTAACAGCATCTATATTTGCCTCTTTATATTCCGATATGATCATTATGGGCGCTGTTGAATATCTAGAAAGGATGCATGTTCTATGACAATATAAAAGAGAGAAGTGTATGTTTTTTCGCAGTAAACGTTAATGAGGGGAAAAGATTCGGAATTATTTAAGATTTTCTGTACTAGGAATAATATAAAGTTGGCATATCAAATGGTTACTGATATAAATGTTCCATTAATGATCCTAAATCTTCAATTTCTTAAATAGTAAATTTTTGAGCATTCGTAAAACGAAGAGTTGAATCGTTTAAAATTATTTTGATAAATACAAAATCTTCACCACTTTTTGTCCAATATAGATTTTTTGGAATATTATAATCTGAAATGGAAAGCAGATTATCAGCGTAATTGTCTTTTCTTTTCGATTGATAGGCTGTTTAATACGGGGTTAAAAGCATGTCGCAGTCAGAGTAAGCATGGACAAATTTACATTTTGTATCATTTGCTTGGGTAAATTATTTTAATTGACAATACCATACTTTATTATATATATTTTTTTCGAAGTATTCGTTTATAGTGAGTGTTTCGGCTGGTGATTATGGTCAGAGACCTTAATAAAAACATCATCTACACCTCAACCAAAATTGTTATTAGCCAACTTTTGTAAAGTAATGTTTTTTTGCTCACGCATATCGAATAGTATTTATTGCACCAATTATTGACAGTCAAGTAGGAATATCTTTGATTAATTATATGCTTTTGTAGAAAGTAATCAGACCCATTTGTTATGGGTCCTAGAACATAGTTTATGATTTCCAAATTGAGCATTATTTTTTCACCTTAACTTTCGGTTTATTTTAATCTTTACAAAAATTATTCGCTTTCTATTATTATTTTTATTTGAAAACACATAAAATAAAAATTTATAGCGCTTTAAATAGAGTAAATTAAACTTTTTCCAAACAAAATTGCAGCAAAGATTAAAAATGCGGACAAAAATAGGATATCTTTGTAAAAATGATATTCAGCAAAACTCTTTAATATCGATTATATCATTTTAAATAAAGATCGGCTTTATACAAGGGTAAATTTGGCCACCGTGTGTTATTAGAATTTATAGTTACAGTTTGCATAAAATTCCGTTTCTTTAAACATAGTTTGCTTGAATGTAAATTATTTTTAATCGCTTTGTCAAAAGCATAATATCCAGTTTAAGAAATTAGATTTCAGAAGATTTTTATGAATTTGTGAGAAAATAGGGGCACCCTATCACGTTAGTACTACCGTTTCACATACAATCAGTGAAGTTAATTAACTGTTGGATACGTCAATCTTTGATATGTGTACTCAAACTAATATATATGGAAGCCCTTTATCAAAGATATTTACTGATTTTTTTCTAAGAATACCATGGCTCCTAATAGTATGGCAAGGGTATGATTCACGAGGCATGACAACTTTTTTTGTAAAAAAATCGCATATCTTAGAAATCGCTTTTTTATAATGCAAGCCACTGATATATACATAATTAATGAGAATTTTAACAACGAACAACTAATGGTTATCCTAAAATTGGCTTTTAATGTTTGCATACCTTGCTTAATGAGGCAGTGCTAATCTTATTCATCTTCATAATTTTTTTAGGAAATGTTGCATTTGTTTTAAGGATATGAAGATATAAATATATTTTTTTTTTTTAATTTTCCTCTCCCGCCCTGGGTTGAACAAAACTCTATGGAATTTTTTTAATCACAAGGAAGAGACATCAAATAACTTGTTGTGCTTTACTCTCAACGTGCAATTCAACCATTTTGAAATATGAGGGACTCTGTTGCCTGACCGCCTTTGTTTTCAACGCATGAATGGTCCTTTAATCGTCTTAATAATATTCTAAACATGTTTTTTTAATCTCGTGTATTTTCTTCAGAACTCGGTTAGTCTATTTAGAATTGTCGGTTTTCCTTTTTCTTAACTTTGTTCCAGAATATAAGAAAATGAAAACTGAATTTAATCGACTTTGTACTGTCTTGTAGATCCATCAATACATCAACCACTTCAGACAAGAAATGTTTTATTTCTTGCTTTCTTTTATTATATCGTAAAATAAGGAAATTTTTATGCGCAAAAAAAATAGATATATTTAAGCCACTTCCATTTTAATGAGGATCAATGAATTTTTCATATTTAGAAACGCTAATAAAGTGTATCCTATGGTAGTGCTTTAAACCTTTTGTAGACCCCTACTCCCTTTTACAAATAATTGTTGAGATCCACACAAATGATAAAAAAAAACCGAGGAAGAACAAAAAAGCGCATATCTATATATTTTTTAACTTTTCAGGCGACCTCCTGAAACAATGTTATCAGCCTAAACTATATAAACCATTTTTCTATTATTCCCAAGATCTCTATAACTTTTTAATTGCAATAAGTTATGTTAGCCCTTTAGTTGTTGACAATTCAATAATTTTCATGTTGTCTGTCAGCACTTAGACTGCAAACTCTTTAGATTAGTAAACTCCTATTTTAAACTGATTAAAGTGCAAATAAATTTAAATAATTTTACTCTCAACATCAATGCAAAAAAAGCTCGAGGCATTTTTAATATTTTTAGATACGACATGGGAATTGAAATCCAGCCATATTAGGTTTTGTTTATACAACCCTGAACCCTTTTTCAACATAATCCTTCCATGGGAAATTCGTGTTATGTTATCTCATATTGAACCAATTATTTTCTTAATTAAATTTTTTTCAATCACTTTCAAAATGGGAGCTGACCGAGCTCGAAATTCTCCCCACTCAGTTGGCTAATATTTCGAATTTAATTCTGTATTCCAACTTCAAACTATTAAACTGAAATATGATATAGTTCGATTTCATCCCGATTAGAAGTATATTTGAGTAGGAATATATATTTCTTGTAATCCAAATTCTTTATCAACATTTATTTCGAATGATTACATATTTGTTCTGTCGTACTTTTATTCATTTTCCAATAAATTCTGAATGTACTTTTCCTTGCAATCTATACTCCAAAAATTATAATAATGTGAATTTCTTCGACTCCCAAATTTACCTTCTGTGACTACTATGTCATGTTAATCAGGTCCGTGTATAAGCGATGCATATCTACTTAAGTTTCCAAAGAAACTGGCTGCAATAGATGAGGATTTATGTCACTTCCAAATGCTGTGTTTAGCCAGAACTCTCTCTTTCTTTGTTACAATTTTTGAATTGCCCATTGCCTAAAGTACAGTTGAGATCGGTATCCTCCTTTTATTTCTATGCGATGTGGATAAATAAATGTTCCACTTTCTGTTTGTAAGAGCTTCTACACCGTTTCGCTTTTTAAGCCCTGTCAAAATACAAAATTATAATTATATTGTAAATATATACTTAGCTTTCGACAAAACTAAGCTGACCTCGAATTCAAAAGAAAATCCAAAGCCCTATCAGGCCAATGTCAATAATGGGGCAAACTTCTATAGAAGTAGAGTTGATAAAATTTGGTTAGGTTATGTCCTACTTCATATTCATTATATCTGTATTGTTTTTAAGAGAACCCTGGGGCTTTGAAATCGGGATAAGAGATACTGGATGTTACCAGAATAAAACAAAAAAGGTATTTTATGTAATATGGTCAAACAAAATAAAGATTTAATAAGACTAAAATATACAATAATTCGCTAAGAGTATTTTAATGATTGCTTTTTTTAAAGCCTATCAAAGCAAGGAAATAAGTATAGATAGCCGAATACGTTTTGATATATTTTTAAGATTTTATCATAAAAAACAATCATATAATTGCATCTCTAAAATATTTTATTTTTTAATCGCCAAATGCAGACGTTGTTGCCCACCTGGTGGTAAAAACAAATTGAACATGTTATAAATTATATAATTCAGTAAGTTTGGGGTTTCTCAAGTGTGTTAGGTGTAGTAAATGAAAGGAGTCTACAAATTTTATTTTTACACAAACGTAATTTATGAGACAGAGAATTTGTAATGTACCATTTTCCAAAATATCGAAATAAGAATTTCAGTTTAAAATTTTGTTTTAATTTTTGATTTTTGAGTTTGAAAGCATGATTTATGTATATATCATCAGTTGAATAAATATCCCAGTTTTATATTTAATATCGACATTGATTTATAACCCGCGCGTGCGTTATTTTATTTTATTTTTCTTTCTTTCTTTTGAAATATGTGAATTTTATATTGATAAAAATGTTATTTTTAGTTAAAAAATAATATCTTTTAGGAAATCCATAAAAAAGGCCTGGCTAAAAATTTGAGCATGTTTTTAATAACTTTAAAGAAGTGTTATAGTTATTAAAATATAGTCATGTTTTCTTTGTAAATAAATCAGTCATAAGAAAAATATTTTGCCTTTTTAAGATCACAATGTTTGCCATTATACCGAAGTATTGCGAACGTTCAACGAATGGGAGATCGTCTTACTCAGTTACAAGAAGCTCTAAATGAAGTTTTAACAAAAACTATTAAAAATAGTTATCTCAAAGTTTTTGCGATTGCGTAGGAGTAATACAACAAGATGTGGAGAACGCTTTCTCTAACCCCGGTGTATCAATAATTTTTAATTTATCAGGAAACCTCAGATCACGAGAATAGTATTCACGGTTTTTCTTTGCTCCTTATTTTAGAGCATGTCAAAATCTACACAAAACTGATTACAACTATAACTGCTGATATTGATGCAACTGTCAAGAGTCTACCATCCTCTGAATCTACCATTACATTTCAGAATGACACTATAATGTTATTAGAAGACGAAGCTGTGAAACAAAACCAAAAATTGAATATTGCCTATCAAAAAGCTCGTTTTGCACATTTTTTATAAAATAGAATACTTAAGTCATGAATTGGAGAGTTTAAAAAAAAATTTAGCAATTACTCTCATAAAATTGAAGCTAGGAAAAAATATCAATACCTGATATTAACCTTTTACGGGATTATTTTTAGTGTATATCTTTGATAATTTATCATTCGACTATCTTCGTTCTTCATATATTTTGTCTTCCATATTATTTAAAAAAAGGCCTTCTTAAAAATTTTCCTCAATTTACATGCATGTTACAATGAATAAATTAGGTGCATCGATATGATTCAAAACGGGGTGCCCAAACTATATACCTCTGGCCTAATTTTCCCCATCAAAAATTTAATTGTGGTCCGCGAGTTCCTTCGAGCATTCGACTTGAGATCGTTTGTAGGATTTATTATTTTTTTGACATGGTTACTTGTGCGCTTTCAAATTTGATCAATGGGACCCGTATATGATAAAAAAAATTTCACCCCTTTATCGGGAGGATGATAAATTCTTATTCATTGAAAAATATTTAATTTAAATTTTGACAGTTGTGACTTTTTGTCACTTCGGTAATCCTATCTGTAAACAGTTAAGCTTTTAGTGAAAGAACTTAGCTAGGGTTTTCATCCCATTTCTGATTCCGTAACGGCCAACTCGTAGAAATCTGCTTAAGGTTAACCATCAATTAAGCTAGAGCATGTATTACTAGATATAAGTATAACTTAAATCATAAACCGGTTTTTATTTCTCTAGGGCGTCACCCTGGGTGAAGGTGTAACCAGGTTTAAGAACGCTTATTATTTCGATGACAAACAACGGATCCTACTTATGTTCATATTTTAGTAATACAGTGACCCGTTAACAAAAGATAGCGAAACACATTAAGTGTGCGCCCCAATCCAACCTCCATTATGGGCATGGATGTGATATTGGCAGTTGAGTATAAGCAGGTACCGCGTCAATTTCAACAAATCATTCACTACTAATTATTTTAAAAAAATTAATACGGCCTTTGAAATCATCAGTTTTACGAATTTTTCGAACAAATCGAATTGTTCATGCGTAAAAGAAAATTAATCTAAATTTTTATAAGATTTAAAACCTCTTTTTTTAGTCGTACAATTCCCACAATTATACAAGTTTTCTTTATATGCAATGGGCACATTGTTTTATTTTTTATTACAAAAAACCGATTGTATTGACAATAAGCTCGTGCTATTACATGTAAATTGAAAGGAAATTTTGGAAAATTCAATTTTCGTGCCGGGCTTTGTTTGCAATATTTTGTACTGTTGTATAATTTTGAGTAAATATGTGAAAAAAATCGTGTATATTTTGAGTGATCATATAATTGTTGCTTCCAAAATAAATCTCTTTTTTTGAGACAGTATAAAAATTGGAAAGATTTTCTTAAAAAAATTCTCTTCAAATATGTCAATTCTAAATATAATTTCTGTTGTATCATCAAAATTGTAGATTTCTTGTATGAATAAATTTATAAATTGAGGGTATGATTTATTTTGAAAATATAAAATAGATCTTTTATCCTTTTTATGACAGTAGAATTTTACTGCCCCCTAAAGAGGAGTAGTTACGAAACACAAATTTTTATTTATAATTAGTCCATGTCCCTTATTGACATACCCCTTGACCTAACATAACAAGACGTTAGTTCTCGATGGAAAAAACGGTTGAAGTTTACTTAAGGACCCGGCGTAATTTGTATTTCTGTAATCTAATTTTCAAC
>SGJC01000977.1:0-10391 GCA_009887335.1 Henneguya salminicola
CTTAAATTAATAAAAATGTATGATATTTTCTCCTCCTTGTATTTATCAAAAATTTTTATGATTAAAAATTTGTTTTAGTTAAAAATATTTTGTAATCAATAATATTCTTATAAAAAAATAACGGATAGGATATTAAATTCCAGCCTCCCCTCAACTCTCTGTAATTAAAGTAAATTTAAACTATGTTAATGAGATTCTTGGCAATGGTGCCTAACTATGAGATTATTAAGATTTTACTCATCCAGCCATGGAATAAAAAACCCGTTGTTAATTTGAGAATAAACAAAAATATATGCTTCCCCCAAAAAAATGCAGCTGGAGGATTCAAAGCCAAATATTGAGGTGTAACATCTTGACCAGTGCGGAAGGTCATAAATTCAACCGTGGTTAAAATTCATATCTCCTAATCTATTTTATCAAAAAATATTTTGTTGACTAATCTTTATTAATAAAAATAAAAGCAAAAACGATTACAAGTCCGCATTGTTGTAAAATGTCCAAAAACTTATCTTGCCAATTTTTGAAGCTATAAATATACTTTGGAAACTATAGAATAGTCTCAAATCTTATCTTAGGATTTATACGAGGATTAGGAATATTTTTATAATCGCGGCCAATTAGGAGAGCTTATACCATGGATTAATTTACCCGCCTTTATCCAGTCTCCTTAATAATGAAGGGTGTGTAAAATTGAAAAACTCTCTTTGAAAATGTACCATTCTTGTTAAGATTAAGAGAGTGTTTGCATGTTATGGGACTGTATGACTCTATTTAATATTATTCGTCCGGTAAGTGTTTTCCAGTTAGTTTATAATTCTTATTGCGATTTTCTTGTATTTTTCAAACCTAAAGTTAAATATAATTTTATAAAGAGTAGTAAATTATTGTTGATAAATAAAAACTGTTTTATTTGCCAACGTTGAAAATTTTAAGGTCATGCCAGGCAATGAATACAAAATTTTTGGTCGAGATGCATATTGAACTGACGAATCAAAAATTAATCGACGAGAAGATCTTGGCATAAAAATTATCGTCAAAACACTCATGAATTAAAAGTATTATTTTGGCTTATTTTTGAATTTTATTATTATTCATGCTCATTATAAATAAATTGTTGTAAAAATAATAGGAAAACCTCCTTGAAGAAGATAATAGTAATTTATTTATTTATTTGCATGTACGTGCGCGGTGGTGTTTTTTTGAGTGCACCTGCAAATTTTTTAATAATTTTTACAACTATAACTGCTTTCCGTTTTTTTTTGTATATATTGTTTGTGGCGTTTTGCAGAAAAAACGACGGTTTTTGATCATCTTCGACTAACGACCGCGAGTGAAAAGGTTGAAAATTTAATGCTTGCGCTGTATCTGCGATATCATGTTTTGCGATGACTAACGCCACGTATAAATTATAAACGTGAATTCAAAAATTTTATTATTCGTTAGGCTTAACGATCCCTCCCCGTATAACATTTTATTTATTCAAGTATGAAAAGCCTAATAATTTACCGCATTATTGTGACAGATCGATTCAAATAAATAGAATTAAGCAAAAGATTTGTTTGCATGTAAATAAAAACGTTTATTCTTCTTGACATCCTTATTTTTACATCTTAATTATAGTCAATAAAAATGAAGGCAATTAATACATCCATACCAAAGAATTGTTGTGAACTTTTTGTCTAAATTATAAATATTATCTGCTGCAGTGTGATACGGAGTTATTAATACAAAATAGTTCTACGATAAACCCTACAAAAATAAACATAAGTTACCCAAAAATCCTTGCTATTTATATCAAGTTCTTATAAAATTTTTATTACTTGAGAAATATATATATTCATATCAGCCTTTTCCCTATGGCCCAAAGCGTGCAACGCTATTTGCTATCCGGATGGACTAAGAAGATAAAGCAGAGGGGAAATGTTATTTACAACATGGATCGGTCTAAACGGCTGTCACATAGGGGGTCTCTAGAAATACAATCCGACCCCAGGTCGAATTTTGTCTAACCAGAGAGAAATCTCACTTCTCTCTGTGCTAATTTAATATTGTAAAATTAAGTTCTTTATAATGCTATAGTTACAAAATAATTGCTGTAAAATAACCAGGGCTACAGGAATTCCTGTGTGTATTGTATATCTTCCTGCATATAAAAACCCAAAAAAATGAAAAAATTATTTTGTTAAATCAAGTTTTATTAAATTGCCTATGTTTTCCAGTTTCATTAAAGTTCTCAAATAAGTGAACAAATTATTCAGGATCTAACAAATCTTTCGCAGATTTCTTTAATGATTCTGTGTCCATTTCTTTTTGCTGAAGAACGTATAGTAAAAATAAAAAAACAATACTTATATACTGTAAGCTATTAAAAAATATTCAACCCCATAAAACTGTAATTAACGTTTGGGTAACAGAAATCCCGTATGCTATAAGTGGCAATGGAGTTATTTCTCAAAAATACTTATGAACAAAAAAATAGTTCCAATTTAATTTATTTAATAAAGCCAAGTATTCTTATTAAATATTAAATCGTATTTTTCGATTTTCGTTGAGCTTCAAAATTTGTTTTTATTTTGAGAAAATGTAAAATTGTGAAGTCAAAATATTTCCCTTTATGTAAGAAAAGGCGAAGTTTTGCGAGAATCCACAAGCTATGGAACTACGGTTGCTCTGATAATCCCAGAATAGAATACTCTATATTTGTTAAAATCAAACACATAATACTATATTTATATATCTGTATGCCCACAAATAAAAAAGACCGGTGAATGTCGTAGACTCGAAAATTGAATTTGCCACTCCTTTCTCTGGTCAAATGAATTTGTGAAAGATTTATTCGTTGAAAAAGTAAAAAAATTTACGAAAATAATTGTGTTTATTGCAACACGATTTTTTTAAATTATTTAATTCATTTCATCTGATTTTTTCGAGCCTTGCTGCATTGTAAGCACGAGATTAATATAAAAATATCGCACGTGAACAGTTAAATTTTTGTGAGCCTCAGTTCTAAAAATACGAACAAATGCGAAAAAATAAATATATATATTCAGAATCAAGGACTGGAATTGAGTCTAATACGGGAGAAATAAAGTAGTAGGACTCGGAATTTGTTTCAAATATAATTGTATAAGTTGAAATGTAAAAAAATATATTTTTTCATGGTGCTGGGTTTTAGTGAAATAGTAAATTTTGAAAAACATTCTATAATTTTTTTTTCAATTTACGGGGCTGTGTTTCAGATTTTGTCTTCAGTATCAATCTGAACAGCGAAGTATTATTTCCATCACTATTAACTGTGAAATAAACATACAGAAAATTATGTCAATTATTAAATGCGCAATCTTAACATATCATACAGCAACAATGATATCGCTTGAACTTTCCTTACAATCTCTACATTTTATAAAAGCTTTTCACCCAACACGATTAAGATATAAGCAATCTATGTGCACCTCGATGTTACTATAATCTACACGATATAATAAAGGGCAGCAGCTGAACTAAAATAATTAAAAGATACAAGTAACAATTTCCTCCAAACTAATCCTCAACGTATTTTTCATGTTCTTTGGATAAATAATCTGTGCAGAGGGATATAGCAATAATATGTGAAATCAGGTAACAACATAAAAAATTGATAAATTAATAGCAAATATGGACAAGACGTAATAAAAAACAAAAGTGTCATTAGAACCGAAGACCCCTTTGTATTGTTGTGTGAAAAATACCAATTTTTTACTTCTCCCCTTTTTGTTTGTTGGCATGAATATAATAATATAGATTTATAGCAAAAGAGAAAAGAAAACCTTATCAGTAGTGGTTATGAAGTAAAAGTCCCACACACACACACAAAACAATAAATCATGTTAAAAAGAGCAACCAAGCGGTAATCTTAAAGAAGTAAATATTGTATTACCATCACCAAGTTCTCTTAATTAAACATCCTCAATAAGTACATAAATATGTTAAGATTTTATATCTTCTCGTGAGGCAATGACCTTGTGGTATAGTGCCCCTAGTGTATGTAGGTTGAGGGGATGAGAATCCTATACTACCCCTTATCTTGGCAGTGGTGTTTACTTGGCGTTGGTATATGGAACCGTGAAGCTCCTCTCGAAGAGACTAGTAAGGCTTTGCACGTCCAGTCCAAAGCAAACAATTTTTTTTAGATTTTCGGTAAATTGTCGCTGTTTAATGGTGGTTTAACTCGAATGTTTACCGATTAACAAATCGTTAAAAATCGTCTCTTGGTGATTTGATATTCTATCCTTTATTTTAAAAATGATATTAAAATAATTATAGTCTCCTGAATTTTGTCTTAATATGTTTTTGGTTTTTGTTATTCATTCAGGGGTGGCGGGGTTCAATTAAAAGCAAAAACGATTTATACTGTTGGAAATATATTAAAAAGAATAAGGACCAATTTTCAACAGTGCACTTTAATTCCCAGGGACGTACAAATTTCTTTTATTATAAAAATTGGTAGGTGGGATTTTTTACTCTTTTACGGTTTCCGTAAGCCAATGCCTTAGTTGTACGTCATCTCTAGATAATAGAAATAGAGTTAGGTTTACTGGATAATATTTTTATGATACAGCTGTTATTGTAATTCCGCACGCACGGTGATTTAATGGCATGTTGCGGTGGGTGGGTGGGGGGTTGAAGATTTGCTCGAAAGTGTTCACAGGGGTTACACTTTTTCAATTCGAGGCCAACAAATCTTTTTCAAACATTTCTTATATTATTTATACATACGAATTTACCTATGCTTTTCTCTCCTCTCTCCCCCATAAAATAAAAATATTAACTGCTGAATTAATTAATCACGGCCTATTATTTGGTAACTTTTATTTTGCTTACTCAATACATCATAAAAGTTTAACATAAATCACAAAATTTAGATGAATCAACGCTGATACACCTGAGAGAAAAAAGGGGGCAAAATATTGTGCAATTTATTCAGTAAGACTAAAAATAAGATAATTTTGTGATGTGATCGGACGGATTTAAACTTTTTAACAGTATTATATAGAAGTAAGATTCAATCAAAAATTGATAAAATTTACAGTTATGAGGATGCGCGTGGTGGAAATAAATGTCGATTTTTATTTCTTGTCTAATTCGTGCTGAAATAATATTTTTTTTACGCTTTGCAAAGATGAAGAACATCTTAAAAAATGATGCGGCATATATTTTATAAAAGAGAAAAAAAGTGGAAATTGCACCAAATTATTAATTAATAAAAAAACACGTGCATCTTCTATCGATAAGTAAAATTGGTTTGATTCAAGTTTAAGGATTCAATTATTTTTTTTTATCTTTTGGTTTTGATGTTAAAGATCGAGTTTAATATTTGTAGGCTTTTTAATTGTGTTCCGGGTCAGCATTTGCTATTACTTTGACGATATTTGACTTAATTTTGGTGTGTCAATCCTCAAGTCTGCATAGCCTCAGATTGTAAAAAACTTTTAATAAATTAAGAATTCAGAACCCAGTGCGTGTCATCATTAAATCAGACACAAACTATTCATCATTATCAAGACAAGCGTGCACGAGAAAATATTAAAATTTATCTGACATGCGCAACCGAAATTTTATATGGTTTCTTCTTTTATCATTTACTTGGTAAAGCATTCAAAATTGAGTGAGTTGGCTAGATACGCGTGAATTTATCAAAATTTAATCTTAATTTAGTAAAAATTCATTAACAATGCGACTAGACATGCGTAGTAATGAGGATTAAAAATGGATTTAATTCCGAAATAAATAAATATAACAAATTATAAAAATTAAATTTGTAAGAAAAAACCATATTTCACAAATTTTAAAAATTAACGGGATTTTTAACTCAGGATTATACAATACATGTCACACAACAATACAAAAGCATCAGGATTTCATAAAGAATAAAACTACTGATTTCACAACATAAAATTACAGGCTATAGATGGTATTGCGGAAACTGCAAAACAATTCCCTCAGATGTAACATAATTTGATCAAAAAGGATTTTTAATTTGCCAAAGCGTGTCTAATGTACTGCTGGCTGAAAATTTTACCATAAAAAGACATGCAACGAAAAAATGTCGGTAAAAAGAGTGTGATTTACTGATTTTATTTTATTGTCTCAAATTTATCGATTTTATACGGATTTTTTTATGTTCAATTTCTTTACATTTAATAGATGGGTTCAATGATATTATAGCACTTTAAGAGTTACGTGCACGATGCGGAAAAGTAAAGCGTATATTTGGACTGCGTTTAGCTAATTTTATAAATTAATAATATCAAAAAAAATTGATTCCAACAAGTTGTCTTGTCGTATTGTCAAATTATTTACCGCCTAAATTTTATATGATATTTTCCAGGTTTTGGAATGCATATTAAAAAATATCTTAAAACACTAAAAAAATTCAAGATCGAAAAATGAATAATTAAATTAAAAAATTTGTTGTTTGTTGAAACATCTATAAATATAACGAAGTATATTGTTAGAATATCCTTCACTATCATTACTATTATTTTATTTGAACCATTTTCAATAAAGCTCAAAAGTTGCACTTCATTATTGGCAGCATGTCGGTTTTCATGCCCTTTCCATCTTTAGCCCGTATTTTTGATAGGATTCAAAAAGGGTGAAAAGAGTAAAAAATGCAAAAAAGTTCAAAACAAAAATATTCAACCAAGCTTCTTATTTTAATGGTTATGAGAAACCTTGCATTATCCATAATAAAAATTGTATTGACAAAATCCTTAGTTTTAACGTAATTATTAAGGTCATCAAAAAATTGTGAGGGTCTATAGCACTGTAAGCGGGCGGTCTACATTATTAAAAAAAAACAACCACTTCCCTTGTTGACAACATATAAATGTTTCTAGATGTTAAAATTGGAACAATTAAAAAAATGCGATATTTTCTATTCGGTATCTCTCTCTTATAACTTTCATCGAGATATTTAACCCTACTTCATCAATATAAAGAATTTGAAACTCTAAAAAATCGGTTTTGAAGATTGATTAAATTTTGGGCATCAATAAAATCCATATTATTTATCATTTTACTGATATTTTTATATTATTTTTAATGAAAAGGGAAATTCATTAATTATTTTTGATATAGTCGTAATCGAAACAGAAATATTTAACTCAGTTTAGTAGGGAATGACAATTACTTTCATAAATTTATTACGTTATAATTGATTTTTAATGTTTTATATGTTTTTTGGGCTGAATAATACCATAGAATCTCCCGTATATTTTTTATGAGCACGCGCACCTTTTTAGTATTTTCTTTCTTTTAATATTTCGTAAAATATAATCCTATTCTCAATATGTTTATTAGAACGGTATTCTCATATATTTTTAGAAAATTTGGTTTAGTTCCTAGCGTGTTGGTAACATCAGATGGTTGCGCGCATGTTCATAGAAAATGTAGAGGGTGGGTCCTATTCTACATTTGATCCGTTTTTGAGGTGGAAAAATCTATCTTATTTTTATTTTTTTTTGCCAGTATTTTTTGGGACTCAGTAAACAACTGACGTTTTATTTTAATCTTGATATGCCGCCTTTAATAGAAGCAGAATTTTCATTAAAATATTATTTGATCATATTTCTTTTTTTTTCATTAGAAAATTTAGAGTCATCCATTAATTTTTAAAGAATACTAATATAAAGCATGCAAAAATATTAACGTGGGTCCAAATTGTAATTGTGAATTAATGAATTATAAAAAATGATATATTTCTTTATAGATTATATCTTCAAAATTAATAACGGATATAAGGGTAAAAATATACAGAGTTTAAAAAGAATCATTTTGTGAAAATCATCGCTCCCACCCAGTCCCCTTAGCTCAACCCACAACAGACTAATGCAGCTTTAAAACTAATAATAAACTTAAAATATAAAATTGACCAAAATTTGCGTTAAGTCATATTAAAATGATAAAAAAAAACAATTTCAATTATATTCACAAAAGATATCGCAAGTTTGACTGGATTTTTTCATAATTTGATTTTACAAAGGAATATTTAAAAATCTTTAAATAATTCCAGAATACCTCGATTGAAATGTAAAGCTATAAATTTGGGCGTTTTTTGACATAATTTCTAAATTATTTAAATTCGAAATATTTCTCTATAATGTCTAAATAGCCTCATAACCCTTGTAATGAAATTGGAGGCTCAAACACAAAGGCGAAGATTGACGAAAATATAATTCTGGTCATGAATATGATTTTTTGGAGGGCGATGGAAGTAAACAAGCTAATATATTTATGATACTTGCTTCAAATGGATCTGCAGAAGTATTTTTACAAATGATCGTGAAATTTATTGCACCGAAAGAAACGATACTCAGCGATGGCTGGCGTTCATATTTTGAAGTCGAAACAACCGATTATAATCATTTATGCAATTTTATGGATCCAGATGACCAAAGTATGACTTCTTGAACACAATATAGAAAATTTCTGGAGGTAAGCAAAAAAACGATTCAAATCAACTATGAATATTGTTCATAGTTGATTGTCAAGATCATGGAAATCTATAAAGAAAGAAATGTAAAGACTCGCTTTTTTAAATTATCATTCAACACATAAAAAAATAATATAATTAATTATTCTTTTTTCGATGAGAAAATAAGTTTTTACAACAACATAGTTTTATGGCTTTATGTGAAAATATTATCTACTATTTCGAACTGATAAATAAGGAAAGGATTAAAAGCCAAATAAAATAGAACTAAAAATGTAGCAGAAATTTCAAGCTTATAGAGAAAAAAAATAGCCCAAAATTTAGATGCCTGTCATTTGAGACCAAGACGAAGGTTGATAGTATGAAACCAAGTTATGCCATTTATTTATAAATATATTCTTGCTTCGTATTTTTTAATGTTCGTTATTATTAATTCGGTAATGCGGGGATAGACCGTGAGAGAAAAAACTGCAGTAGAGGCATGAGTGTTGCAATACCTGAGAAAATTACATCAAAGGAATGATAAAGTACTAATTTTTAATGAGTAACGGATACATTCAGATTCTTTGACATTTTAAAAAAATCTCAGGATTGCATTATCAAAAATTCTGAAGAAGGTTATCGGATGCGAAGTTTGATATAAAAAATGTCTAAGCAAGGATATTTTGCTGCGACTTTTTCCTCAAGAGATAATTCGACGGTTAATATTTCTGGGTACTTTTTAAATTATAAAATACTTCGAAATAATTATCCTTAATTACAAGGGTCAAATAATTTTTTTTTAAATTTGTGAGAAACACTCGTTTTATTGTTTTAAATTTATATCTCAGTACGAGTCGCATGAGATCGGGAATCATGGTAACAAGAGAATTTGTTAATCTAGATTACACTAGTTACGGAACGTTTTTACACAAAATTTAATGCTAAAGTTAAAATATTTTGTATCAGGAGATTTAAGAGATTAGAAATCATTGATGTAACTGAAGATTGGGAAAAATAAAAAACACAAAAGTTTCCCATGTTTGTAGAAGGAGAGGCTCTATTAACAGTATGTTCTACTCGTGGCGTAGTTAAATTTTCAAACATAATAATTGGAAGAAAACTTCTTGAGTTGTGGCGAGCATCGCGCATGACCAGAGTGAAAATATCACTGTAAAAAGTTGGTTTTAATAATGTTTCTTTGTTTTATTTTCATATCCATGACTATTTTCTGACCTTGTAGGATGTTCAATTACTTATTATAATTCTATAATATTATTTGCAGTTGTTACAAATCTTCGATAAAAATATAAAAAAAAAGAGGTTGTTAGTAAATTCCCTGACGCTTTAGGGGATGGTGGTAATAAATGAAATTTTTCATTTGCTTAATTTACGTATGACCCCAAGGGCAAAACATAAAATCTAAATAGCACAAAATTAGAAAAAGAAATTATAATAAACCATACATTAATTTTATTGACTCAATCAGGTGTTAATATTACAGCAAAAAAATCCATCACAATTTTGCATTTTTTTCACTTTATGTAATTATGATAAATTTTTATTTTATGCTTTTTTAAAGAATGAAAAAAACTTGAACAATATCAAAAAGAAAATAGGGATTTGTTTTACTTGGGGACCCGGCGATTTTGACAAATCTGAAGCGATAAAGTGAAACTTCCTTTATATCGGGGAATGTCCTCAATTTCATACGTCCGGAAAATGCACGCAAAAGACATAAAATTCACTCAAAGTTTCGAACTTGGGCATGCGCAGACAAAAATTCTACCCTTTTTTTTAAACCGCCGATTTCGAGCTATTTTTACTTCCTTAAAAACTGAAAAATATATAACTGCGACATGCATTTTGTTTAAAAATTTTGTTGATTTTTTAGAAATACAAACTTATAATTAAATAAACTTATTGACCGTAATTACTT
>SGJC01000978.1:0-13092 GCA_009887335.1 Henneguya salminicola
TTATACCCCCCCCCCCCCCCCCCCCTTCCAAATGCATGTTTACTTTTTACCCTATTCTTTTTTATAATTTTTCCCACCTTATTTTTTTTTTCAAAAAACAAACAACCACCCACCACACACCACCTTCATTATATAAGAGAGAGGAAATGTATGAAAAATAGGTAGTAGTAAAAGGGGGGGGCGTGTGTGGGGGGGGGGGGGGGGGGGGGGTTATAACAAAATATAATTTTTGGTGTTTCGCATTTCCTGACTAACCTTTCGTCTTTATATTTTTTCCTATACAAAAAGGAACTTGGATTAAATTTTGTAAGCCTCAAATAAAATACATTATAACGTATAAAACATAGAGTGGAAAAAAAATAGTTTTTTTTATTATAATATTTTATTTGTAAATGGCTTAATTTGATTTTTCAAATTTTTGTTTATTTTATACCTTTTATGGGTGTTTTTTTTTGCTTTCTATCATTTCTTATAGTTTAGAAGAATACATTATAAAATTTATTTAATTCAAATGGTGTAATTATATTTTATGCAATTCTAAAATTTTTACCCCCTAATAAATATTTACAATAATTGATGCCTGTATATCTAGTTGGTTGAACCCGGTTTTTTTATTTTTGTCTTAAAACAGAAAAATCGTTTTAAAAATTTTAGTTAAATTCGAAATTACACGTTCTATTTAGTCATATTTGAACAGGATTTCAAATTGGTTTTTTTAATTCTCACAATTAACAAAACTTTAATGGATTTATTTCTATCCTTGATGACGATTAGTAAAGCCTTACTGTCATCCCAGTTTGGGATAACAGATTGTTGACACTTTAATGGAAGGGTTAGAGATTGGGCTCATAGATTAAAGATCTCATCCCACCTATTCTCTCCGGAAAAGTAATATCCTAATCACAAATTTGCCTAGTAAATTCCAATGCATCTTTTTTGCAATGCCCATAAGCTATTGGGGATGTCTACTCTTTGGGATTCATCACAGTACTTGGACAAAAATCCTTTTTATAACGACGCTACATAACTTTTAGCATAAACTCATTCATTGCTGAGTTATTTGTTCTTCGCGCACCTGTTGTAATAATTTGTCGTTTCTTCACCGAGTAGGTCAAACTTACTCTTAGCTTAGTAAGTTTGGCGATATTAAAAAATAATCTGTTTATTAACCTCTATTTATTTATTTTTTGTCGACTGAAAGTGTAAAACTAATTCGGTTTGTTTCGAACGTTTTCACAAATCTCATGTTTGTCAGCTATCTGTTGTATAATAAGCAACACTTTCCAGATTGGTTTTTTTAGCTTCTTTTACGTTTATCGCCCAATCCCATACAGTAGAGTAGGGGTTTTGTATCACAACTATATATTTTACACATTATTAATAGGTTTTAGGTTCGAATCAGTGACTTTGGTATTTGTCGAAAAATTGATGGATTAACGATAACAAGTGACATATGTGGTACTCCTTATTGGATGGCTCCAGAAATTGCATCAAAACAACCATATAATTTTTCAGCTGATATATGGTCGTTAGGTTGCGTTGTAATTGAAATGATGACTGGTTCACCTCCTTTGTACGGATTTTCCCCTGCAGACGTTCTTTTAAAATTACCCACAGTGACTATAGATGAAATCATGCCTCCTCTTATATCTGAAAAAGTTTTTTTTTATTTTAAAATTTAGTTTGGTGCATTTTCTCGATCTTTTTTAGCTTGTTGCGTAGCAATAAAAAAAAATGAGAGAGCAACTGCATCTCTTTTGCTTATTCATCCCTTTTTGACCCCAAGATCAACTCCCAGTGATGTTATCTTTCTCAGATCTGATCTTTCCCTCGTATAATTAACAGAATTATGGAAATTTTAAAACTTAATTATCGATAATATTTTATTTACATTCACTTTCGAATTTATAATAATATTTTAGTTTTAAATATTAAATATCTCAAACAACATTCAGCTCAGGGTATATTCTAACAAATATCCTTGTATGAATTAACAAATACATTGATATCTACCATATATCAATTAATAAAGCAATTTGTCATATTACAACCTCCTTTTATTCACGTTTTTTCTTATTTTCAATGTATACATTGCTGGCTGTTCGCGTGTTGAGTCCAATTGTTCCTGATTCTAAACTATTTTCATCTTTTATCTCACTAATATTTGTTGGAAAACCTCCTTTTCCAACAAATAAGTTTATTTCGACCTGTATTTTTTTTTGTCTGCACGGTAAAACCTAACGGGTCTTCGTCTATTAATAGGATTTTTACTCTTTTCAAGTTAGCGAGCATCAACTTCTAAAAATGCATTACCTCTATGTATTTTAGTAGTAATGTGATCTCATTTAACCTATTTTCTCTTAGGGCCATATACTTAGAAGATTTGCTTTTTGGGGTATGCTTCAAAGTATCTTGCTCGGTATTTCTCATTACTAATTGGATTTCTAAAATCAGGACAGTCTAATAACATTTATCAAAATCTATTTTAGAGCCCCCCCCCTCACGACTTCTACAAATAACCCTAATGTTTCAAACACACCATTTACTACCGGTTTCCAAAATCCATTTTCAGCTCCCTCTACAACTGTAAGAATTTACGGCAGTCCTCTACTTATATATATAGTCTCATTGAAATTTATGTTAAGGATCAATAAAGGGGCGGTTTGGCCGCTACAAGCGCAGAACAGAAGCGGTGTCTCACTATTAATAATAAAGATTAAAAAAATAATATCTCTTCAACAGATTCAAACATGTAGTTTTAAAAATTCAATGAAACAATTAATGCATGTACAAAAAATCGGAGTAAATCCAGTTTATCGGATGCGTATTCGTTGTTTATCGGGTGGATTTTTTTATTCTTCTCGATAAATAAGAAATAATTTCTCAATTTTATGAATATTTATTAAATAATTTTATTATGTCAATTAATCTCTTCTTACCTTTATCCCCCCCCCCTTCTTTTTTATCAGTTACCACATTCATAGTTTGTATGTGCACTCAATTTATCTTCTAAGACGTTAATAAATTATCTAAGTTTATGACATGGATTATTGCTTGGAAATTTATTATTTTCTGTGGCAGAAATCTTTTCATTTTTTAGTAACTGGGAATAAAAGAGGGGATGAAAATTTGGATAGATCACGATTTTTGTTAAAATCATCAGTTGCCCGATTTCAGAGCAGATTAATCCAGTGTTATTTTTTAGGATTTTTTTTAGTTTGTCAATTAAATGAAGATTACAGTTTTCGAGTATTTTATAACATTAGTTTCAAATTCTAAGCTAAAGAACCCAATTCATTTATACCATTTGCAAAAATCATGATAATCTTTATACTTCTGAATTGTAAAGATTCTAAAGGATGCTTAATCCGATGCACGTGTTTATGTGCATGATATATAAATTATTATTGTTCCTCGATCAAATGCACTTAAATTAGCAATGAGCTTACAATGAGTGAAATTGGGATTTATAACTAAGTGTCAATTTTTAGTTTATCGTTTAATAGGGGGAGTGGTAGAATTTAAATTATCACGAATAGTAATAGAATTTTCATCCTTTTATTCAGCATAAATTTATATCTTTACGACTGCGCTTAAGTGCTCATTCGAGGAACATGTCAATTTAGCCTCCTTTCATTGTTGTATATTTTAAGTATATCTGCCTATTTTTCAATATTTTTATGCTCGTTAACTTCCATTTTAAATATCTCAACTGTGTAAAAGTTTACACCGACTAGTAAGAACTGAATTTTTGGCAACGGAAGAATTGTGATATATATTTCTTAAAATTGTATCTTTTATTTTTTCATGAATTTTTAATTTTTTTTTAGCTGATGGTTACAATAGCCCCCCTCCATTTTTATGAGTATGCGCGTGTTATTAGCATTTTCTTTCTTATAATATTTCTATTTCGTAAAATATAATTATATTCTCAATCTGTTTATTTATAACGTCATTCTCGTGTATTTTTAGAAAATTTGGCTTAGTTCTTGGTGTGTTAGAAACACCAGATTATTTGCGCATGTTCATAAAAAATGTAGGGGGAGTTCTATTCTACCTTTGATCAATTTTTTTCTTGCTATAAATTAAAATTTCTAAATTTATCAATACTTTAATTCAAATAATCAGTTCGTTTGAACTAAGATTATAATTATTCAACGATTTTTCAATTTTGTAAAACGTACGCATGCGCGAACGTAGTGTACATCATTATTATAATATCCATCGATAAATTTGTAGTAAGATTTTTTTCGTTCATTCCTTCATATATTTACCAGTTCACTGCACCATTTTTTTTATTGAGAGCTATTCCTCAAGTAGCTTGACGTGCATTGATGGAGGAGTAGGCATTTAATTTTTTTTATGTCAGATTTGGAATACTACATAAAGCGTCTAAAAACGACTAACAACTAAAAATGCCTAATTTACTACGCATGAGCAATAAAAGAAGTAAAATGCTATTTTTTCACAGTTTCCTTCATTAATTGCATTAATCCCTTCAATAATAACTTTATAATAAAAAATCAGTTTTAAATAAATCATATATCCATTTCTAAATATAACCAATGCGCAAAATCTAGAAATGGCACCTAATTTTGTTTTTAACGGTAGATCCTACAGAAAGAACTGAACAAAAACCAACGTTACGTATTATAAGTGTTCCAATTGTGACTGTGGTTGTCCGGCAATATTGATTGCTAGAATCAGCGAAATTTCTGAATGTGTTGAACATAATTGTGAAGCGAATCGCTTTATGATTCAGATTCCAGCCCAAATCTTTCACCTGAATCGTTTGTTGATACACTTATCTTTGAAAGGGTGTTTCAACTGAATTTATACCCAAATCAAATCTTTCGAGATCTTCTCCTTACTATGCGAGACCAATTTGTCCATACCCCGTATAGCCTCCAATCGAAAAATCAAGTTTATTCAGCTATCAGAGAACAACAAGTTTTAAGCGGAATAAATTCGATCGAAGCAGCCATGTCTCCTCCATTAAGTCTTCTTCCAAAGAACCAACCTTATTTTCGTCGTTATTGGGTTAGAGATATTCATGGAGTTCAACATAAAATTATGATCGGAGCAACAAATCCGTCTTTGTCTTTGTTAAGATATAATGGTCACACATTTGTTGATGGAACTTTTAGAACTACCTTAAGTCGTCCATTCTACCAATGTTTAATAATCATGGTATTCGATCAGGCCAACTATTTGTTCATCCCATACGTTTTTGGCCTCATGACTGTAAAAAATGAGCACATTTATTGTGAGTGTCTCCATCCGGTCATCATGCTTCTGAAGTACAATTGGATGCCAAAAATCGTAACAATGGATTTCGAAAAGGCACTAATTTCTGCAACCAATCATGAATTCCCAGAGAGTCGTGTTCTTGAATGTTATTTTCACTTCAAACAAGCTTTACATCGCAAGTTGAAAAAATGTCGTGTTTCATCAACAAATTCAGATATCATTTTGTCAAAAATGGAGTTGTTTACAATAATTCAAATCGTGCAAATCAATCAAGCAATCGGATACATTCAATCACTGACTACTGCTAAAGATACGCTAAACCAATTTTGGGGTTACTTTAACCGTACATGGATGGTTCGTTTTTCCCAAGTTTATGAAATATCTCAGCTGGAATGGGGAATCGAACAAGCAATGCCCTTGAACGTTATAATAGAAGATTAAATTATTTCTTTGCCAATGCACACCCAAGCATATGTTCTTTTATCGAAATTATCAAAGACGAATTTCTGTAATTCGAAGAAAGGTTTGCTGAAGTTCGTCTACATTCATAAAGTGTGGTATTTCGACTCATAATAAGATATAGGCAAGCTGCTCTACTGGAGGAATTTAACATATATTTATTAAATAATTAATTTTTTACACATTTAGTCATATTGGGCGTTTTTAGGCGGTTTAAGGCGTTTTTTTTACTATTCGTCAGATTTTTCTGCCGCTTATTATACATGTATAAATACCTTTCTGGCGGGAAAATTCTCTTGACTTTGACCATCATGAATCTAGCATATCAACTGGACGACATAAGAAAGTATTATATATTGAATTCTAATGATATTAATAAAATGTACAAAACTAATTTTTCATAAAGCCATCAATGTTTAATTTAAAAATTATTCAGGAAAAATGTGAAAATTGTAGAATTTTCTAAAATATCAAGTATTTTTTAAGAACGTTATAGCGAAACATCTTTGCATTTGATAATACTGTACTCGGTTTTTATTTCGTGAACATTCGTTTTTTTGAAAAATTCAAAGAGAATGATTGACAATCATTTACATAAAATGATAAAACGAACATAATTAACCGTTTTTTTTTCTTAGTGGGATAACTTATTCTTGAGCATTCATTATTTTGCAATCAATTCGATGTTTGAGATTCGTAGTGGTCTATTTGGGGATGAATTTTCCTATGCCCCTGTTAGCTTTAGTCAAAGGAGAGGTAGATGCTAACTCGTTTTAGAGATAGTGCGGGGATCACCTATCCTGTTCTCTCTTAGGGCAACTTTCAAACTTGACTTTGGCGAGGGAAGAGAATATCCGTCCCGCGAGCCAATGCCCTTGTGGTGCGGCGTCCCTAAATTTTAGGGGTAAAGCGGGACGTTTAGTGGATGAGCCCCCCCCACCGCTGAAATTTTGATCAGTGATGCCTACCTGGCGTCTGCAGGGGCAGTCGGGTTAGTGAAGCCCCTCTCGAAAGAGACCAGTAAGGTTTTACACATTAAGGCCGAGTACAAACAAAAATAAGCGAATATCCGTGAAGCATATCCATCACTTTGTCTATGAGATTAATAATAAATTAGTTCCACAACAGAATGCTCCTTTTTGTGCCTATTTTTTGCAGAAAATAAAATATTTTTGGCTTCTTTTTTTTTACTTCTAAGAAGGTAGCAGTTAAAATTTTGTCAATAGGCGTGGATAATGCAGGATATGTGAATCGTTTACTCATTATCTTGAATTAAATAATCTTATGGTATTTGGATACCTCTGTCCGGTTTAACAAAAGACGATCAGATGCTCGTACCTTTTGATTTCAGCAACATTTTTTTTAACGAAATCTTTTCGAAAAAAACAAGGTATTGAAATTTATGCAATGCTTTTAGTAGTTTAATTATAAAAGAGATAAATAAAGTGTATTATTAAAATTATCAACTCGCGACTGCGCGTCTTATCCTAGAAATACGCCATATTAATTATTTAGTACCATTAAAAAAGTTGATTTATTAAATGTTAATTTATACTCTCAAGTTTTAAAAATGTGCTAACAAAATATTAGATGATTCTAGGACTTTAAAATTATATTGAAAAAATTATGTAGGTAAAATAATATTAACAATAGATCAAAGGTAAAATAGCACTCAGCTACATTTTAAATGAACATGCGCGCAAACGTCTGCTGTTTCCAACACGCCTAGAACTAAGCCAAATTTTCAAAAATGAATAAATTGCCCTCACATTGCTTTTAAATAAAAATATTATTTCTTGCTCTACTATTTGTTCGGTGTGCTTGAATTAAACATCAGTCGCAAGAAGAAAATGTGGGCATGCTCGATAAAAATGGAGGGCAGGTCCTTTTGTATCCTTCAGTCTTAACACAAATTTATTAAATATGGTTTTTACTGTAGGAAACAAACTTTACCATATCGAGGACCTTGTCCTCCTCATCCAGTCAGAAATGTAACCAATTAATCTTTTAAAGAAATGTGGCCATTTTTTTCCAAAATGCGGCTCTTCTTCGTTTTGCAGTATCAAATTTCAATTTTGAAATGAAATTTAACCTATTTTATGAAGACCATGCGGTTATTAAAAATAAAAGAATTTTACTAGAGCTATGGAATATACATCATTGCTAGAAAACACGAGTTTTTCTTGTCCCAAGGAGCCCTTGTCCATCCTGGATGCTACTCCTGCCTTACCATATATTACTTTTGTTGTCGTAGGAAAAATTACATACAATCAAAAAGTTCATGGTTACATCTTAGTTTGAGTGCGTTACTCAACAGCCGCTTGATCTCACGGCACATAATGTTATCAATTACGCTAGGATGCCGCTTAAAATTTATGATTCAAGCTATGGTGCGTTAATTATTTATATTCTCAAATATGGTCGAGATCGTGTGCTTTTTTTTTATTTTATCAATGCAATGGGTCAAGTTCTCTTAAGCCTCCTTGTGAATATTTTCATAGTTAGTCTTTTAAAAATTTTGTTCACACCTGCCTGAAAAAAAATCGTTTTACATTAAATTATAAAATTGTCATTAACCTTAATAATGAATGATATAGGCAATTTTGTAGCATAGCCGAAGTAAGACGAAGAGGTAGTCGTTCGGAGTGTTTGTTTTTATGAGAAATGCTAAAATAAATAAATATTTTTGGATTGAAAGAATTTTAAATTTTATTATTTAATTTTAGAATATATACTGTTGTTTTATTAATATTGCAGTTTCACAATCAAACGCGTGACTTTCAGATTAAAAAGCGCCATTTTGTAGATCCTACCGTAAATTTAATTAATTAAATCATGCGCATTTAAAGAGATTTTCTTTTTAAATATGAAATAGACAATATAGCCGGTGATAAATTCCGTCTATGATTACTTTTTATAAATCAGAATTTTCACTCAGTTAATTTTGCTTTTATGGGTTTTTTTCTTATAAAAGCAATCTTGATTTTCAGTAACTATTGATTCTAAGACTTAACTGATAAAACGGCGTAATTCTCTTAATAAAAAGAATGACTTTGTGCTTAAAAATATATAATTGGACTTTTATTAATTATGCCGCCTACTTAAATTTTTCCGGTTCTAATGGGTGGTTCGTAAATTACGGTTCACAAAGAATGACATTTTTTTACAATCCCACCCGCCGCCAAATAAAACGTTCCGTAATTTACGCGCAATCACGAATCTAATCTGCATTCATGTTTAATAGTTCTTAACACTTGGTTTTCTCTTTTAGGTATTTTTGAAACATTAAATTCCGTTTGCTCTCGGATGTGTATTTTTCCTTGTTGAATTATTTCAATTAATATGTTGACATTTCAAAAACGTCTTATCCTATATTTATTAATTGGTTCTTGAGTTTCCCGACTTATTGGCATCAGTGAAATATTTTTTTTTATATAACGATGAAATGGTTTATAATTTCTTTCGGCTGTACTCGTTCCGACAAGAATGCTTAAGAAAGCGTGAGTTTTTAATAAAATTTTCCTTTTATAATTTTTTGAATTTTCATCAACCCAGCAGCACGTTTTTTCTTTATCATCTAAATTTTATTTACATCTTCTTTCTAACAATTTTTTGGGTATTTAATGCATCTTTTAATAATCGAACATAGTATTTAAAACAATCTTTTAAATAATTTTTTTCGCAAATATCAGATAAATATTTTCCACCCTTTACCCCCAAGCCAATGCTCTTGTGGTGCGGCATCCCCTGGACGG
Source organism: Henneguya salminicola (assembly GCA_009887335.1). Lineage (NCBI taxonomy): Eukaryota > Metazoa > Cnidaria > Myxozoa > Bivalvulida > Myxobolidae > Henneguya > Henneguya salminicola. The sequence continues at coordinate 9,465 of SGJC01000978.1, forward strand.
AAGAAGTTGAGCGGGAGGTTTGGTGTATGAGTATCTTACACCACCGACAATCTTGATAAGAATGTCTACCTGACTCCAGCAGGGGACAAGGGGAAGCGTCTATCCAAACAAACCGGTTAAGTTTCACACATTCAAATCCGAGACAAAAAAAACAAGGATTAATTACATGCGCATTGAACATAATTTTTTTCATGATTATAATATTAAAAAAGTGCTCTATTTTTCAATTAAAAATACTTTTAATTATAATTTAAAGCAATATTCATTTAATTTAGAATACAAAAAATACAATCGGGAATAGTCGTGCGAACAAAAGATGTAGAATCCTTTGTTTACAATTAATATTGACTTATTTTCGAGGGTATAGGCAAACCTGTTTTTTTTAATTTACATAGCATTAACGAGGACGATTGCCTATGTGTAATTTTTTAAGGAATTAAAACAAATTATTTTCGGCTCAATTCACCCACATTTCCTGGCAAACTGAATCCACCTCCCTCGCTCCTGCAGTAGTACTTCCATCAATTTTTATTTCATCGACATCAACTGTGGTATCATGGAATCTTTTAAAAGCGTAATACAAAAGTAACTAGCACGCCAGTGTTTAATACCCGACTCTTCGCTTAGAACACAATACCACTAACAAAGTACAGTTTCAACAATATATATTAATTTAAAAATTTTATTCGATACATAATAAAGCTAGTTCAATTTAACCTGTTTGAAAAGCGAGAAATGTACATTGAAATTTTTGCGCACGCGCGCAAGCGGGGTGTCGATCTTGATATCTTACACTTTCAATTTTTATATTTAAAAATTTTGACCTAAGATTGTTATTTCATGTAAACCCTATAATTAAAATAGGAAATCATTTTATGTATACCCTGAAGATAATGAGGGTTTTTAGCAATTAGAAAATGTTATTATTGAGGTGTGTCCGCTGATGGCGGGTCTTTGTTTTCAACTACAGGAACGAGTTTAGCTGGCAGAGCCTCTTTTTTAGCCATTTTTTGCTCAGTGATTGTAGTTTGGACTTTATTGTTAATCAGACTGTTAAGAGCAAGAACTGTACGAACTAGCAGCGAAACCAAAGTAACCGAAGCATCGTCGTTGTTTTGAAGCATAAACGCGTTTTTTACATCGGAATTCACCAGCAGAGGAATTTCATATAAAATAGACTGAATTTTTTCTAGAATTTCGCTGTTAAACGGCAGAATATTATTTAAGACGTCAGAGAGATATTTGGAAATATCGTTCAGGTAACTATAAAGACCTTTGAGAGAGGTTAGGTTAGCTAGAGCAGATTGAGACAGAGAATTTGTATCAGAGGCACCTATATCCCTCAAAAGATGCTCGACGCCGACCTCCTCGGCTTCCTCCGCTCCGATTTCGATACTCAAATGTTGAAATGTTTTCGTTGTAGGACTTCCATCGTCGTGAGTTTCGTCCACAGCCAGATATGCCTTTGTCGGAAACCCGAGATCCTTCGGTCTAGGATCAAGAAGAACAGCAACCTATATTAATTGAAATTTTCATACGACATCAGGGTTAATGGTTTGAAATCTTTCATTTATCAAGATATCATTTAATCGAAGTCTTGAGCCTGTCTGGTACCAGCCGACGACCGTCTCAGCCGCTAAATACTTCAAATGTAAATTTACCGTTAACTTTCCTTAGCATTTGAATCATTTCGTCGACGTAATCCACATCTAAAACCCAGATATTATCCTCTGGTTTTTCTGTGAATGGTACTATTATTAATTTTTTTAATCATACCGCCAAAATAATTTGTGACATCAATTATACCGTTACGTACATTACCGAGTAACGCTCCAATAACACGTTCGTCTGTATTGTCTTTAACAACTCTGTTCATATGGTCAACAATTCCAAGCAGTACGGTTGGATGAATAACCACTTTTATGAACTTGGTAGATTTGTGAATCACCATTTTTCAATCGACGTGCGCGTGCGCAGCTGACTTTTATTTCAAGCTTTTTTATCGCCATTAATACGATTATTGAATTATTTAAATATTATCAATAAATATAATATTTTAAATCCCCTCAAGGGGCGAAAAAACGCTCTATATTTATTAACGGGGTATTATTATTAGTCTATTATGGCTTTTAAAGTATTAATTACATCACTCAATTTATTCGTTTTACCAATAATTTTTTATGTAAGCGTATAAAATGAAGCAAGACTTGATTCAAATTTAAGTGGGAACCTTAACTTATTTTTGTTCATATTTTATTGCTAAAATTGTCATTTAAATTGGTTTCGGGTTATTTTTATTCTAAAAAGACAATCAGCGGTAAATGTCTTCTGCGCATGCCTACATCCGCATTTAACAATCATGTACTTTATAATTTAATATGACAAAAATATCATACTACTGTGACCGCGGTAGGAGTTCTGAGCATACTTATCTAAATTTAAAATTCTTCCAATTAAAATTTTTAGTTTTTATAAATTGTCCCTCCGTGTGTATTTAGGATAACTATCCCACGCATGGTGCCAATGGCTGAACGTACCGCATCAAATCTGACCTTCCTGAGTAAGAGGGATTCAAAATGTGAGGCTTTAGTTATCTCGATCACTGGCAAACAAATTTAATAACTGTGAGCAAGATATTTGGTCGAATTCCATATCTTATTGCGTTTTTATTTTATTTTCATAAAGCAATCTATTATCCAAATCCAATTTTTATTATGAATTTATCCTTATTTGAATTGTTATTGAGGAAGAAATTTATATTTCCAGCCATGCGTAGTTTGTTTAAAAAAAATGTTTTTTGAAATTACAGATTATAAAGCTGCAATTGTAAATATTCTACTTTTCTAAACGTCTATAATTCATTCATTTTTATATATAGAGATGTTCTATCAAGTTTTTTCCTCGGTCATGCGCTAAGAAGAATCCAATTTATATTGTCGAAATTCTAATATTACCTATTATGACCTTTTGTTCACACTTGTGGCGATTAATAGAATTCTACTACTGATTATCTTTAACTAAGTATTTATATAAAACTCTGCATTCGTTACAAGGTTTTCATGATCTTAGCCTTGTTATAAAATGGTGAACTGAAACTCCAAACTATCTGCATTAAAATATATTCAAACCAGTTATTTTAAATATGCTTTTCGTATTCCTATCAATATCGCCAATATTTCTGTAATATCTAGCCAAAGTCTATTGAATACAGGACCCGGGCTGGAGGATACAAAAGGACCGTCCTCCATTTTTATGAGCATGCGCGCCTTATATTAGTATTTTCTTTCTTCTAATATTAATATTTCGTAAAATATAACTCTATTTACAAAATTTTTATTTATAAAGTTATTATCGTCTATGTTTAAAAAATTTGGCATAGTTCTTGACATGTTGGAAAAATTAGATAGTTTGCGCACGTTCATAAAAAATGTATTAAGGTTCTTTCTACCTTTGATCGCATGACCCGTTTTATTATTAAAAACATAAAAACCTTTATGAATGGTTAATAAATATGAAAAATAATAAGAAAAAATGGTATAAGTGACTATTTGGGGCACAGACAAAATGGCGACAGCCGCATGAAATAAAACAAGCAGAATTGAATCAATTTGGTACTTTTGAATTTAAA
>SGJC01000979.1:0-11136 GCA_009887335.1 Henneguya salminicola
CTTTCCCATAAGTCGAGCCACAAGGTGGGTTTAAAATATATATCCGTTACTTATTTTTGATTGAAAATTTTTTGTTTATTTTATGTTAAATATCTTCAAAAATGCATTTCTTCGTAAGAAACTCGCGATTTAGGGGGAAAACGAACTATTAATTAAAAAATTATTTTGGCGCGGCAAAATATTGAAATTTTTTGTTAAAATATCTGCATGAAAAAGAATTAAATATTTAGCTTAGGTTTTTATAAAAATAGCCGAAATATATTTTCACAATTTAACAATATTTATTGAGAAAACTTATTAGTGTTTTACAAATTATATAATCTTGAGTGATTGGTAACCTATCGAAAAATGTATTGCTGTTAATAGTCATGTGGTGAGATCTGTACGTTTTTTTTGTGTTTCGAAGAACCCCGGGCCACAGAGAACTAATTACTAAATGGTAATACTAAGCGAGATACGTTAAGACATACTCCGCTAGTCATTTATGTTGATGACTCATGACCTGCTAAAATGGAATATATGTAGTAAGATCCCACCGCGACCAATCCAAATCTTGGCAGTTATGCCTCCTTTGTCTATGGTCTTAATCAACTAAAAGGTCGTGAACCTACTTCTTCAAATAGATGATTAAGTGTTTTATTTACCCGGTAGAGAGCAAAAAAGGCCACAACATATAAAATACTTATTTTGTTAAAACTTATTAAACTATTTAGGTGAAATAAGGTTTTGGTTATGAATTAATATAAACAAGAATAAAAGAGGTTTAATTTGGGCTTTAACCAAATTGTAAACTGTCAGATACTTAAAAGCAAGAAAAAATCATTTCAGTTACACCTCTTAATTTATGTATTCAACGAAGATTTAATATGTTTGTTTAAAAAATTTATTGCACCTTGTAATCGATATTTATATTCACTTTGGAAAAAAGTTCTATTGAAAATCGGTAATATCCCGCATGCGATAATGATTTATCTAAATTGCAAAAACCAACTCCATTAAATTTCAAAGATTAAGGTTTTAATAATTTGTTTAGTAGGTAGAAATGGTAAAAGTAAGTGCGGAGATATGTATCCCCACCAATTTTGATCGAAATATGATTATTGGAATTGTTAAAAAGAAGCATTACAAATTTAAATACACCTTAAATACGAAGAGAAACTTGTCGAGTAGTTGATATCCCTGGAAACTAAGAAAACGGGCCGGGCCGACAAAGGGCCGAATTCTTAGTTTCTATCAGAACATATCAAATACAAAAGATGAAAATATTGAGATTATTAATAGAAAAAACAATGCCCTGGAAAATTAAATCGTCAATGGAATGAAGCATTTCCAACATCTCATCCAAATTAGTATGTTTTTATTAATACAATAAAACGGCTCGCAGTTCAAAAAGTCGCAGAATGGACAAAAGCTAGAAAAAATTGTTAAATCTTTTTAATAAAAACCTTTCTATATTTTGTAAACTGTCCTTATATATATGTGAAATTCATCGGCCTCGGTCCGTTTTTTAGAAGGCCCGTTATCGCAGATTAATGATGGTCGAACTGCAAACTTCAATAAATAAAGGCGTATAAGGTGTTTATGCTTGGTAAACTATAGTCTGGAGATTTCTGAAAATCAGAAATTTCTCTCAGAAGACGATTCATCGAATTTAAGAACGACGTAATGGCCTGGATGCTAAACCAAAAGAGTTTAATTTATATTATTGTACAAGTGTAATATGCCCGTTTTTTGTTATACGTACATTGTTTTTAATGAGGAATTTCCATTCAAAAAAAATATTGTTTTTGAGTTTCTCGTTGAAAATAGGTGGTAATAATTTAAGACGTATATAATCGCACACGATCGTATTATAAGCGAGATTAGGAGTTTATTTATAAATGGTGTAAATATAATTAGATCTGAGCCGGATATTCCCTCTGTGAATCTAAATATATTTCAGAAATTTCTCTGTAAAATTTTGTTTTTGTGGAAAAATAAAGAGTTTATCCATTATATTAATATTGCCGATTTTGAAGATTCGAGCAATATTATTAATGCCTAAAATATTTCTTAATAACAGATTCTCATTTTCCGAAAACTTTTTTGGGAAGTGTTTTATTTCATGAAATCTTATGTGGCAAGAAGATACAATTCACATAGGTACATATCTCTCCTCAATCGAGTTGAAGAATCTTGTCATAAATAACAAAACTAAATCTTTACCATTTATATTAAACAGGGAATGCTGTTTATTGCAGGCCTCTCCTCCTTGGTCATGTACTGAAATATGATTAAATTTTATAGGGTCATTTTTTTAAATTTATTATAAATGTTTTAACGAAATATTAAATTTTAAACATCCACGCGCATGCGCAAAGGGCAAGCTTTTAAAAATCTCGCACGCTTAAATTGAATGTAAAATACGATACTATTATTTCGTTGAGTATGATATACGAAGTAAAATTTGACCACCTTTGAATATAATATTAAGCGAACGGCTCTTTATCTTATACAATATAGATTTATTTTTTAACAACATTCAAAACCAACTTAAAAATCAAAAAATAATTTTAAAACAAAAATGTAAATAAATACCATTTAATAATGGACTATTTTTTGTGGTATCCTTGATAGATGACATAATGGCTAAAACTCAAATACAATTATATCAACAGCCAAAACGTTTAAAAATTCTTCTAACAGCTCGTTTTAAATGTTTTGAAAAAAAATTTGCTTCATTAGGATCAGTAAAGAACAGTCCTACCATATTATTCTTTGTGTAAAAAAAAATAAAAAATAATATTCTGATATCCTACATTTCCTTCAAATGTAATAAGATATGGTTTTGGATGAAGAAAATCAAAATCTAAATATAATTCTTCTTCGAGTGAGAATTTTTTGAGCTTAGAATTAATCGAGAAAAGTACGTTAAAATCAAAGAATCGAAAATATTGAAAGAAATTAGTCGTACAGGCACACAAGCAAATTACACCAACACCATGGAATAACCAATGACGATGCAGAGGTGCACGAGTTATATATAATTTGACTACAGCCGAAGCTAAACACTAATAATAAAAAAAATTGAAATTGAAATATCTAACGACTTACAATTTCTGAACTACTGATTGCCGAGGTCAATGAATTTGCCTCCTCAACTGTTAAAAGTTTTGATATATGATTAGAACTATTCGGCATCCCTCCCTAATAATTAAAAGGAAGCTTATAACCGATAAATCAGATGTTTATTTAATGCTAGTCTAAGAGTATAAAAACAAATCTGACGCAAAGAAGCGAAAGTATCAAATAATGATTCATAAATTTACAAAAAAAATTAAATCTTAATATTATGTTTTTACTAAATTACAAGGATGATATTGTGGGTAAATTTAATGCTAATCGTTATAAATATTATACGAAGGATTATAAAAATATTCATTAATTTCGAAAATAATCCATGTTTTACCAAACTTTTCCGTATATAGTCGCGCGCATGCTTAACGGAAAATAAATTAAAATTCAACAATGTTTTTATTAGAATCATAAAGCAGAAGTGAAATGAAGGAAATGTCGTTAATGGAATAACGGGTTATTACCCGATAGTTTTATAATTGATTTAAATTTTAAACGGATAGATATATTTCTCTTAAGTCAAAGATTGAAAAATATCATTTACCATTAATTTATAAACAATATTTAAGGATAAAAAATGTTTTACGAAAGGCGATAAATAAAATTATATTTTCAACGTAGAATATAAATGGATGTGGATGTAATATGGGTTATAAAATTATAGGGCTAATGTGGGATGCTTAGTAATATAAAAAAATCTCGTAGTAGCAAGATGAATTTTGGTAATCGTGAAACCATGCTTAAAATAGACTTTGGTGAGTTTTAGGTTTGACTCGTGAGCTTGACATCTTTTAGCAAGTTGACTGCTAATTTAAAGCATCCATGTCGTTAATTTTACAAAATGTGAAATATCGTAATAAGGATAAGAGACTCAACATTTTCATAAAGATAAAAATAAAATCTAAAACCGATCTTTATTTAAGAGGATTGGGACCTAGATAACATATCCTAATATTTCCACAATGTTTTTTTTATAAAAATTTTGTTATAAAAATGCGACTCTTAACAGATTTTATGTAGTAATTAGCAGCATTAGCATAATAAAATGTCGAAAAGTATATTCACGCTTAATCGTGGTAAGAAACAGTATCATTTTTTTAATGTAAATATAATATTATTAAAAAAAAATGTTAGAAATTATTTTAATTAAAAATATACGCGTTTACGCCAAACACGGGAAAAAATTTAAGTGTGGCATATGAAGGTCATCATAAAAATAGACGATTTAAGAAACTGCCCTCATATGATATGTTAGATGTCTTGATATAAATTATTAATATATTTTGATCTACTTTATATTTTTTTTACAAAAGATTGCCGTTTTCTACGCAACCGCACATAATTTCAATGTAATATATTGCAATCTATTATAAAAACAGAAATCAAGAAGCAGCGTATCCCTAAATTTCTATTTCTTTTTCTATATATTGCCAAAAAAAACATAAAAAGTAACAAATATATTAAGAAAAAAAATACCCATACAATAGGGCTTAATTGAATTGCAGCCATAAAACAAATTAAGAGTAGCATTTAACTGTTTGAACTAAACTGCGCATGCGAGTTAGATTTAAAAACAAATGGCGAATGCCATGTTTTAAAATGGAAAGATTATTTAGCAAACGTATACTTCACATCAGTATAAAAAAAAGACACGGTGATTTAAAGTGGTTTGTATTTTTTTTGTGTATCCTGAGCTCAATCTTTTTAAACTGTGATAATATATCTTATATTAATAATAATCCAGAAACGGAAAATTTTAACTTAAGGAGGAACTATTCAAAATTCATTTTTATTCCTTTTGATTATTTCAAATTTAATAAAATTTATATAATCTCATCCTTTTACGAGCCTTTTTGTGTTATATAACTTAGATCCTCTTCAATGATTTTTTGTTTCTTAATAGTCTATTTTGTATATATTAATGATAATTTTGAATCGTCAAAAAGGGCAAAAATGGTCAATGCAAGCAGAATAGATGTAAGTAAATCAAATTAATATCGCGCGTGCGCATTAACATATTTAGTAACACAGTTTCCCGTGATATCAGAGAAGATAAGCAACAATCACTCACATCAAACAATAGGTGTTGAACTCAATGTTAAAGTAGGGATGCTTTTTGCAATGGATATATCCGCTTTTTCCTAAAAGTATCAAAGTCATTTATGGTATGGTGGAAGTAGGCTTCGTTACGGATGGGGATACATGAGGTATAAAATAATCGTGTTTCTTTGCTGTCTTCTATCATATAGGACGCATGTGGAAGTATATGAAATCATACTAGAATTCAAAAATGTAGTGAAAAGATTCTAAAATTAAATGTAAAATACCACTTCATACCCAGAATGCTTAATTGAACGAATAATTACGATTTATGGTTGCTCCGAAATTAAAAAACATTTAAACGGCGATATAAGAGCTATTTGGCGTAGTATGAAATATTGGTTCAATAGATTTTTTATATTTAAAAATTTGAATTAATTATAATATAACAATAACATGAGCATGCGTTATATGTTGGCGAAATGTATTAATGCGGTCTAACATGTATTGTTTTATGCAGAGAAAAATATCAGAGCAAGAGACATATATCTGTAAATGACCAAAGGAATTTTAAATTCCATCTAAATAAGCACTGGTTAATGAAAAAATATATAATAATATTGAAAATTTTAACTAACATTGACTCAGAGTACAATTAACAAAAAACATAGACAATAAAAATTATTTTCCTTAGAACATAAATGAATAAAACTAAATATATTTTAGGTTCAAGGAATTTCCGAAATTATGCAAAAATAATAAAATAACAAGAAAACTATATTTTAAATTGTAAGAACTGTTGAAATTGTTTTAAGGAAATATTTTTAAAACATAATATATTGAATAGTTTACGAACGATCTCGGCTATTTTCCCTTAATTTAAAAATCTCTGATTTTATAGATGCTATCATATTAGCTAACTTTGTAAACTATTCGAGCATTGAAAGACACAGTGTTGGATAAACGACTTGTTAAATATACTGATGTGGACAAATTTAAACCAGACCGTTTTTATACGCATTAAAATAAGGGTAGTGCCAAATATATATTTATCTCATAATTTTAGCCATAGAAATATTAAAAGTACTGCTGCGTACAAAGATAAAAGCTAAATTGAAGGGGGGCAGAAGGCTTGTTTCTACATTTATAATGTAAAGAAAGGCCAAAATTCTACTTGCAAAAGAGTTATCATTAGTCATGCGCCAGATATTTTTTCTGCTGCAAATCGATTCACCTAGGAAGCAATAAAAAAATATATTTGCCCATAAATATATATATTGATAGGAACAGCGTATGAATTGCGGGCGTGACGCAATGGGGAAGATGGCAAATTAACACTTGTAATAACACTTTCTGAAGATTACCGATAGTAATAGCCACATATGCTAAAAATTTCTTCGTAAAAAACCCAGCCTTTTTAAATTTGAACGAAACAACATTTAGCCCACCCGCCGCAATTAATGATCGTATTTCAGAAACCAATGCAAATGCTGTTGAAATTCATCAAGTAGTAAACCAAGGGAGATATGTTTGTAGCTGTATAATTTTCCCAACACATTAAGAAAACGTTGGGGCAATAATTGGTTGGTACGATAAAAGCAGATTGTATGAATTTCTAACCATGGACTATTATGAGAAAATATTTAATGTAAGACTTATTATTGTGATGGACAATATTCAACCCCATAAATCATGAAACGTTTTAAAATTTCAGTCTTAAGATGAAAGAGAATATTCCAGCTGATCATCATGCAACGCTCAGTGTAACCCGATTGAAGAGTTATTGTCATTCAGAAGATTGCATAACAGCATTTTATAAAGACAACTAATTTTTTATATACATTGGATGGTGTATATAATATAATAAAACAGAAAATATTCTAGACTTTTCATGATTTTATAATCGTTGAACTGACAAAGTGGACTCGGCTTATTCTAGCTCTTAATTTAAAAATATTTCAATAGTTTAAACATTGCTGAAATTATTAATAAAGTTATGAAATGATTCCGTATTTTTCAAAAATATTTTCGTTTATTCATGAAATCTATCGGAGTAATTTCGAACTTCTCTGTTAGCCAGTATTACGCCAAGTTTTGTGCAAAGAGCGGTTTCAAAATTTAATATCAATGCGATGAACGCGCAGCTGCATATGCTGTTTTAGTTTTAGTAATATTTTGTTAAAAAACTAAATAATATTAGCAACGTAAAAATTTTGTTATTTAAAACAAAACTGTAACATTAAATATTATAATGAGATAAAAGTGCATTGTATGAATGCATTTGTCATTTGATTAAACATGCGCAACTATGCCTTATAATAAAATCAGTTTTTTTCAATCAAAAAAAAATGCATCCACAATACAAAAAACACTATAAATGATTTATTAATTTTTTTTTCAATCAAAAAGAATTCCTTTTTGGGAGATTATTTGTTAATATATGCGACTGCGAAAATTTTTTTGCAACATGACAATGAATAGAAAAACGAGAACACAAAACTAAGCATACTTTTTTGGCGCATTCCAATAATATATTAAAAAAGTTGTTAGAACTCAAACTTTAATAGCGTTACAGTCCCTAGAATACCACAAATTGTATTGCTTGCTTAACATCTAATTAAGATACAATACGAGTCAAATAAGTTTTAAAATGTGTTCAGGCTGTATTGATCGTGGATATCTTCAATTTTGGGCGATGTACAGCCTCAAATTTTTATCAAAAGATGTTAAAATAAAAATTGTTGGTGGTTATATTTGTATATATTAAAAATTTCCAAAAACAGAATGTTATCATTTTGTGAAACATATAATGAGCTAATCTGCAAATTCCATAAAAAAAATAGGTAAACAATAAAATTAGGGGGAGGATGAGATCTTTGCGTTTGAACTTCATTAAGGCTGTCATTTTGAATCAAATAAAATATAACGAATTTGATAAGCAATTTCCGGGGTATTGCTAGTATGTTGACGTTCATAGCCAATTTCATCACATGCTCATTTAGGTGACATTTGAATGTGTATCTCTCATAAGATATCGTACGCATACATTAGTTGACTCTACTTTTAAATATGTTTAGCATCCATTCCTACAGTATATAATATTGCTGATCATTGATCTTGGAACTAGTATTAATGAATATGCGCAGTGTGTATTTTCTCTCAACCGGAATATACGCGAGCAAATGCATTGTAATTTTTTCGCATGAACTTATTATTCTGTAAAAAATATCGGAGTATATCAAGATGAACGACAGTAGATTTCGTAAAGCTCTTGTTGATGCTGTAAAACAAGAGTTTAATAAAAGTATACCCGTGATGTGCTAAATACACCTTAAACTGACTATCTTTCGACAAATAATTCGTTATCCACTATCATCAACGAAATTGAATTTCTCAATGGCAGTCGATTTTGAAGAAATTCGTGTAGCCATTTGTTTGATCGAATCGAAAATCAAAAAAAACGAAGAAACCCGAAGGGTTTGGAACAATTAAAAAAAATGAGGATAATAAGATTAAACCCAATATCCTGGAATATATCCATAGTAAATGATGAGCTTGTCAGGGGAACAAATTAGAGTCTTAAAATATACAATCGTTGATAGGAAGATCACTTCATGAATGTTTCTCCCAACATCACTACTTTTGTTTGTGTTATACGAAAGGAAGTTTAGTACTTTTACGAAAAACTTAAAAGCATGAGAAACGACAAACGAATGATTAAATTCGATCAACGCTAATTCATCACAGCTTTGGCTACGCAAATCCTCGCATACATTATAGAAGCATTTAATTCTACATTAAATAAAATATATTGAATTTAAACAAATAAATTTTATAAATATACTCAAAACAATCATGGCATGCCAATTCTAAATTATACGTTTAAATATTTTAAAATAATTCTGAACTAAAATTTTAATTTTATTTTAAAATAATAAATATCAATATTATATATAAACAAATGCCTAAAATATTATAGTTGACATAAAACTGTGACCGGTTGACGCGTGCGCGATTAATGACACACACGTGTATTATTAGCCCAAAAATACGAACGAAAGATAATCCATTACATTATTAAGTATTATGCTTTTTTGTTTATAGGCTTATATAAAAATTGAGTTTTTTAATAAAATTAGTTGAAATGAGATAATCTTCAAGGAAGACTGAAAACTCCTTCCCTCCCACTTCTAGTTTAATGATGAACATTATAACAAGATTTTGTTTTCTCTTTCAAACAACCATTAAATATTTAAATTGTGCGTAAGTATGGACATTTTGTCGTCCTGCTGTAAGTTTTGACCGTGCAGAAAATATTAATATGATTAAGAAAAGTAATATTACAGATTTAGAACTAAATAATAATTAAAATATCCAATTATCGTCGTGCTAGCAGATAATGTCAAAAAAAAGTAATAAAAACATAATTATTCATAAAGCAAAAATATATATTTGAAAATTATCTTAAACTAACAAAAATTATATTTATTTTAAATATTTTATAGAAAAAGTCATTAAATCGATATACATACCATTCTTTTCAGTCTTCGGAGAGAATTTGATGCATTGCTCCTTATTGATTGGAATCGATTATAATATTGGGGCCTCATGAAATAAAGAGTGTCATAAATATTATAAATGAAATTCAAATCTCAGTCAAAAATTCTTAAATACCGAGATTTTCAAAATAAATGGCGGATCGTGACGAATTAAAAATCGTGTGTTGCCAAATATTTTTAATTGTTATAATGCCTCTTCAATAAATAAAATAAATAATAGGCCTTTTTCTTAAATTTTCAATTAATGAATGAAAAATTAAAGCCAAGCCTACTCGGGCTCTTTTAGTTCCTAAGTCAACTTTGGTAAGAATATCCAACAAAATACACAAACCCTGCAAAATAAATAATTCGATAAGAAATAGTGGAATGCATAAAAAACTATCACAAAATTTAGAGAATAAATGAACTATTTTAATCTCCAATAACTGCCAACTTCCAGGGGCTTTTCTCTGGAATTAGGGTTAGAAGGTACCCCACCCATTTAGCTGTTTGATTGTGCCTTAAAAACTGAATTTTACATGTAAACTTACACGACCAATTATTATGAGGCGAAATATTCCAGAGGGGAAAGTTCAGTGAATTAGAGATGTATATGAGTATCAAACTATTCCATCGAATCGACGATACTGAAATATTATTTTTATATTGACGAAACTCCATTGTCTCAATGCTGTCTCCCTCGTATTTTGATGTCAAAACATTACAATGATCCTTGCAGTTAATAGCTCAATATTGTTAGATAGGTAGCTATAATACGAGGAGGTCTGAACGCTGAAATATGGCATCTTTTTATTAAATTTGACAACAAGTTAATGTTGGGACGAAGAATAATCCTTGCCGTGGATATCGTTTGTTTTCATAGTGGTTCGGTATAAACTATATTGGCAGAAAGTTTTGTTTTTGAAATTTGTCCCTTCCATAAATATAGCTCCTATTAAATCTATATCTATACGTGAAAGTATTTTTAATTATTGAAAAATGGAGTGAAGCGTGATCATCTAACTCAAGGATTGCCTTCAAAAACGGCAAGATTCTTGTAGTTCAGTCATCCAAGGCGACTTATCAAATTCCATTATGCAAGCACAATGAGTCGTTCTTTTTTCAGTGATTTTACGATACTGATCTATTAACCGACAAATATATCGCTAAACACAGATCTCCAAGTCATTTTGATTTTCAGCTCAGTTTTGGATATAAATATTAGAGTTTTTATATTATTATTATCAGTTTGGAAAATGTTATTTGTATCATTTTTACCGGTGCGTGACTTTTTGGCGCCGGACGTTTTGACGAATTAAATTTTAACATACTCCCGCTCAACCACGCGTGCTCCTCACATCTATAAAAGTACAGAAGTGACCTCGACTAAATCATAAATTAAGTAGAGTTAGATTAATTTGATATTACATAAGAATAAACTTTG
>SGJC01000980.1:0-10925 GCA_009887335.1 Henneguya salminicola
TATTTAAACAAGTTGCATAATTACAATTCAAACAATATTTTATTTTAAAAATAATTTTTTTAAATATTATTCGAATCCATGGGAGTGGTACGCCATTGTATGACTTCGAGAACTATATCTCAAATTAAGAACGTATTGTGTATAGCAAAAGATTCTTTTTTAAGCCTTTATCATTAAATTATAAATATATAGGAAAGTAATTCTTTAAATTCATACGAAGTCATTTTATTAAATATAAAATATAATCCTGAGTGATTGAATTTATGAAGAATTAAATTGGATTATTATAAAAAATAAATTGTGTGGTATTTGTAAAATAGTAAAAGAAAGGTAGTTTTAATGCCCATTTCTAAAAAAACTTACCTCTGTGCTTTCAATTGATTCTGTTCTGTCTTCATCCATTGCAATAAAATATTCTATTCAACAAAAGCGGATTATTTAAAGCCTTAAAGTTGCATTTGTAATACACCTTACGAGTCTCAAAAAAATACTCAATTTTTTAATGTAATATTATATATTTAATAATTTACATGTTATTCATTTATAAAAATTAGAATTGATTTGAAAGCGAAATATCTACGATTTTTACATTTTTTTAATTTATCTCTTGTAAAACATTATGTTATAAATGTTGATTGCCACACTATGAACTAAATGATGAAGAAAGTATACGCATTTTTATAAAAAATTAAATTGGGCATAATTAATATAATAGTTAAAAGAAATGTAGTTTTAAAGCCTACTTTTTAAAAATTTACGCCTATGCTTTCAATTGATATTTTTATTACGTCATACATATCAATAAAATATTAATTATAATAACGTGTTATTTAAAGCCTTAAATGCTCATTTATAATACACCTAACAGATACTTTTAGATACATTGTTTGTTATGTCATATTAAATATTTATTTATTAAAAAGCCATTTATTTATAAAAATTATAATTCGCAAAGAAGCGAAATATCTTACAATTTATAAATTTTTTGAAATAATCCCTTGTTAACATGGTTTTTATCCATGTTGATTAGCCTACTCTTAGCTTGTTTATGTAGAAATGATTTAAAATTGATTGAAATCAGTTTCCAATAAATATTAATTCTAAATAGATAGGGATGGATGAATTTATTTATTCTTCGAAGAAGCAAAAATTCGGGGATTTCAATTTTTAAAGATTAATTTGAACCATCATTAATTTATAAAGAGTTGATTTTTACATCTTGAGAAAATACTATTTAATGTCGAATACCTTTATTAAAAGAATGTAGTAAATTTTAAAATTTAAATATTTTTGACCTCAAATCCGTTTGTACTTATTTAATTGAAAATCAACAATTTTTTGTGTTATTTACTTTTTATTAAAGTATGTTTCCCCACAATCTGTTTTCTAAATTTATGTTGATGTATAATTAATTTTGATTAAAAATATCGGATATGATAAAGGGACAAATATTTCGTTTTGAATACTTCATTGCGTAGTTGTATTAAAAAAAAATTCAAATATTGAATTGTTATATTCAAACCATTAATAGATTATTTAGAAACAATTGAATAAATAAAGGATTCTTAACATAGGCCGTGAGCTAATCAGGGCGGCAGGTGGATGTTGGCAGGTTTTAATGAGAACTTCGTTATATTTATCAAACGGAATTTTTGTTAGAACAGATTTTAACGAAATTTCCCTATACTCCAGTCGTTGTTAGTGTATAGAGCGTTGTGTGATTATTCGAAGAGATAAGTTAAATAACCATTGATAATATTGTTAAAATCAGCATTCAATGCTATTTATTGAGCTAACCCTTGATACTAGTAGTACAGAAGCTTTGTAATATACCTTTTAAAAATATTTTAATATACCGTAAAGAGTGGTGGTGTCTTGTAAAAGTACACTGATAAGAATATTGGCTGTATTTTTGAGCAGGCGCATTTTTTGATGAAAAAAATATTGTAGTTTTTAATATTATAATGATATGCCGACCCACGAGCATTTCTATAATTTTTATTTCGAACAATAAATTTTTTATCAAAAATAATTTATATTTCTTCCTACACACTACGTTTAGAGCGTTCTTGAATAAATTTAAAAAAATATTAGGTCTGCCGGATTATGTTTAGTTTTTGTTTATTAAATAAATAAATTATTAAATTTTTGTAGGTCATACTTTGCATATATCTGTAATCGCTTTGCTTTCCGGTATTAGTCTATAAGTTCGAGACATATCTTCCCAGCTCTTTTTTTCACTTTTTAGTATATATGGAAAGCGATCAAACGACGTCAACTGCTTTTAATATGGTAACGGAAGTGTTAGCGCTGTTGGGTTGACCGAAGCTGATAGAACTTCTGAGTGAATCAAATATTTGACCGAATTAAAAAAAGCGCATAAATGTATTCCGACCATTCCCTAACTATTCATAAGTAATATACTTATAATGAAAAATAGGCTAAAACAGACGACATAGAGAAAAATGAATCGACAAATAAATCCAAATCTTAAAACTAAACAAGACTTAAGCTAAAATGTTTCCATTTAAAAATTCAATTTCAAGCAAACCTTACTATTTTACTAATTATAAAAATAAAGAAAAGACTGAGTGCAAGACGAGGAAATTATACTTTTTATTTGATAGCAAATTATTTAATACGAATAAGGGGAGGGCAAATTTATCTTAGCGCGTCACGTAAATACTTTTTAATTTCATTATGACATCATCCATTTTAGGGCTTGTCAAATTTTTTATTAAATTCAAAATCACGATAGATTCTATAAAACACTCGGAGCCTATGCAGTCCATTGAAAATATGCCATTCTCGCTTTGCAGTTAAAAACTGAACATAATTTATCTGGTGTTTTTTCTTGAGTAGATTGACGTTTTCTCTGTTAGTTTGAGTCAACTCCTAGATATGCACCATAATTACGACTCTCAGAGATAGTATGAGAGGTTCCAAACCACCCCTTAAAAGTATATTGAATAAATTTTCTTTAGGAAGGAAGTAGTAACGGGGCGTTTGCTAGAGTAAAATGTGTCTTATTAATATGTGAATTTCAAACTATTCATAATTAGTTGTAGAGGATAACCAGGGCTGTTAAAAAAAGTACGAAATTAGAAATCTTAAGTTTATATTTTATTTTTACTTTTAACACTATATTATCCTTTTTTACGATTGTTAGTATTCTTCCTAAACGTACGTTCTTATTATATACATTAATTTTCCATTTTAAATCTAGACAAAACAACAAAATCTGGACAAAGAAAGGTTATTTCACACAAGTATATAACATATTTTTTGTGTTATAATTTGGTTGATTTTATTCATTCGTACTTTAATGTACGAAAATTAGAAATTTTTCATGTAATAAGAATGCTTTAGGGATAGCATAAATTAATATAACATATTATTAGTTTGACAACTTTATAGAAATGAATAATAATATATCGGCCATTATATTTTCTTCAAATACGTGTTTCCTTTATTTTAAATATAATATAATTTTTATTTTCAGATTGCAGGCGAAGTCTTCTAACTCTAAATTTTATGAAACTTCTTTCTGAATTGGATATATTTTTTATTTTTCCACTTAACGAGAGTTTAATTTTTTATTCTTAAGATAACTATTTATTTCATAATCATTTTGCCTCGTTTCAATTGCCTTAATAAAGTTACATATTTCGTAAGCAAAAAGGGTTTCAGAAAAATTGAATTAAGTTTATGCAAAGATAAAAAGTTAATATTGAATAAAATTTACCTTTCATACCCTGAATATTTATATAAGGTCAAAAATGCGAAATTTAAACATAAATTAAAAGCCGCACATGTTTTCTCTTTTAATTTCTCTAGTCTAATATTTTTTAGATAAAATTTAGACTCTACTTTACGGCTGTTTACTTTTATTATATGATTTAAAAAAAATTGTGTTAAGAGAATAACATAGAATGAAATTAAACACAAATGAACATTTGAGATCATAAATTTCATGGAATCGAATTGAGATTACTTAGTAGCGAGAACGACGTTAAAAATATTAATTTTACCAAATTGTTCAAAGAAACAACATTTAAAATTTGTTTACTTTTTCTAATAATTCTAATGCAGATAAAGAGCAATTAAAATAAACATTCTCTATGAACATATTGAAGAACCGAATTTATATGCGAATAGTATATCAAGATATGCACGAGTTATTCATTCGAAATAAAACAACAAGAAAGTTAAAATTCGGCCTCTCTCATTCAAATATACATCAATTTCAATTTGAATGTTAAAAGATAATATTCTACAAATATACTCCTTAAGATTTTAGTGAATCGATCACGGGGTTCTTAATCCTGCTAAATATGGGTATTCTTAACCTATGAATAGCCAAAACACGGGATTGGAGAATGGATATTAAAGTTTCACTCATTAACTCACGTGTAATGTATATTACCAGCCTAAATCTTTTAAGCGCGGATTGAAGGGTGTCTCTTATATACTTCTCGTGATAAATGCTCGAAAATATCTATAATTCTAGGTATATCGGATTGCATTGATAATGGTAATATTAGTTTGGATGAAGATCTACGTCAATGAATCAACATTCTATTCTGTGATTTATAACTGTAAATTTAATATATTTAAATATAAACTAAAATTTAACCTTGGGAATATTAAATATATAAATATTCTTTTAAATAAATTATTAATGGGATGACTTGATAATCGACTGCAAGATAAGTGTCGCTCGTCCCCATAATTAATTTTACATTTTTATTTGCATGCAAATATATACTAGTTATCATAAATATCTAAATGGGTAAAAAATCACGCTTAAAGTACAATTTTGACGATTATTACTGGAAATTTTTGGTGTGTCTGATATATAAAATAAAACGCAACAATAATCAATTTACGTATAAATGTGAAATGAAAAAACATTTTTTTTATTTTTGTGTAAAAGGTTAAAATTTATTATATTTTCGTAGTTTAGCTTATTGTTTTTGAATTTTTATAATTTTCAATTCATTTTTTTCTGTTATTCATGTTAAACTGAAACAGAGTATTTTAATTTGTGTGTAATAATGAATTTGTTCCAAACAATAATGAAAGTTTATCTCAGTATTAAATACATGAAACAATTTTATATTAATTGTGCTCAATTCTGTTGTTTTAAAAACTTCAACTTTGTTTTTTTTTCTACAATATTACTATCGTTTGCTGTGGATTCTTCTCTATTGAAAAGCATGTAAGAAAACATTCCAAATTATTGGCATCACTTCGCCTTGCCAGGTATCAAGATTTACCAAAAATTGATATATGTAAAGATAAATATTTTTATCACA
Source organism: Henneguya salminicola (assembly GCA_009887335.1). Taxonomy (NCBI): domain Eukaryota; kingdom Metazoa; phylum Cnidaria; class Myxozoa; order Bivalvulida; family Myxobolidae; genus Henneguya; species Henneguya salminicola. The sequence goes on from SGJC01000980.1 coordinate 5,319, forward strand.
TGGATTGAGTAATAAAACGCAATAGAAATAACTATTTTAATTGATCTAAATATTAAATATAAGGCTTTAATTTTAAAGGATCGAATCGTATCACATTATAGAATTTTAATCCCAGGGTAATCATGTTTTATTTTCGGTTGTAAGAATATCGCATTTTGGATTCGTGTCAATTTTTTTGTATATATTTATCTCTATAATCGCTCTACTTTATTAGAGAGAGCTAAAGAGTGCAAGAATTCTTCAATCAGTAGCAATTATGTAAATATATTAATCATGGTTTAAGGATCACTAAATAAACTACAATTTTTTTAAATTATTAATTGCAACATATTTATTATTATTAACAAAACTATGGATTCGTGTCGGAGATTTAACGCCATGAATGAATTGCATTAGATAATACACCGTTGTTCGCGATTCTGTCAAATATTTTTTAATGCAACTTTTTAAAATTTACACGGATAGATATTTTCAAATTTTTTCTTTTTATTAATAGACATTCCTATATTAACGATCAAGTCCTCTTCCTGTGATTTGGTTGTTATGCCAATTGATCGATAGAAAAGAGCGTAATATTTTTTAATTTATTCTGAAGGAGAAAAAGCCTAAGCGTTTGTATGTATCGTAGAGGTCAAGAAAGCTTTCGGAAAAGAAAAATGAATTGCCATAAACTAAAAAGAGAGATTTTTGGATTGGGACAGCTAATTATGATAAGTCAAAATCATCCGAAACCTATAGATCCGTTCACAGGAATGGCCTATTGACGCAATCAATCTATCCATGTGCATCAGTCGTTGAAAATTAAAAAATATTATTGAAAAATTAACTATAAAATCACTTTAAAAAAATATTTGGGGTGGTCCGTAAATTACAAAAAAGCAAAAAATGACTTTTTTTTTACCACCACTTCATCACCAATGTGTTTCTCAATTTTTGAAGAGCCATGTTTTTTTCGATTCAAATGCTTTAAAGATTGTTAAATGCATTTTTACGAACGTAAAATTATGAACGTGAATTTAAGGAGTTTTATTTTAGCAATTTTTTACAACTTCTGTTTTAACTCTGCAGAGGGTTAATACTCTTGTAAAACAGCATATATTATACAAGATGGTTATGAGATTTATTTTATGGATCTAATTTAGACATTATAATTATATTGGGGAATAGTATTTTCATATAAGTTTATTTACTAAACTATCTAACCATAAAACTGGTCTCTGGTAAAATGTATATGCGCATGCATTTTATACAATCAGCGGGTGAGCACATAAAATTTTTTCCTGCTTGAGATCTAGATTTATATTAAGCAGTAGGTGTGTTTTGTTTTATAGAAAACTACTCCCCTGTTGTTTAAGCTAGGAGACTGAAATTTTCATATGATTATTTTTGCATCAATTAAAGAGGATATTATTTGAATGGTTTTTGACATTTTTTTTAATAGGAAAAAGTTTATGTTGAAGCATGCTTTTTTTGATTTGTTTGATTTAGTTCAATATCATCATTATAAATTTATATTTCGATATTCGAAGTATTTTATGCGATTAGCCTATAAAAATTGAGACCATCGCATGATCATCAAAATAATACGTGAAAACGCGTAAATTCGCTTCTGGTCCTTTTTTTACAATTTCATCAAATGAATTGAAAGAAAACAATTCAAATCTCGTTGAACGACGCTGATTTTTTACTCTTTATTGTTTTCGGTATAAAAAAAAACAACGTAATAGAGACCATTTTTTTCAAAGGATAGACAATTAACAATATTTTAATTAGCCTTTAAGTAAAGAATAAGAAAAAGAGAGATGATTTTAATATAAGAAGGATACAAATATACAAACAGAGAGCTGAATTAACTCTAAATGCTGGTTGGATAAAAAACAATTATTCAAATTTCTGATGCATCGAGTCCCCAAGTGGTAAAGGAGATATTGATAATTATCCTGTCCATTGTTTATAAGGTTACAAGTTAACATAGTTGAACATGAAGGGCCCAATCTAATTTGCAATATATTTCACTTTGCAAAGTCATCTTTTATAAATATAGTGACGCCACAAATGGCATTAACTTCTATGTAGGTAAATTTTCAAACAAATCTCATTAACCTAAGGCCCTCAAAAATAATATGATTCATTAATGATGGTAAAGTGTTAATTGTTTATTGTTAAGCTTAAAATCAAATGTATAAAAAGATAAAATTAAAAAAACAGCATGCATAAATTTTAAACAAAACTAGATCTTGATATTTTTCACTTTGTTACTGAGTGACCCTCCTCCCCTATTTAAAACAACCATGATAGTTGGCAATCAAGAGTCAAATCATAACACAAATATAAATATAATAATAAAGGTCTATTTTTTCTCATTAATAATATTGTAGATAATTTTGGAGATCTGAAAATTAAATAAAACATAGAGACAATATGATGATTATTTTCTTTAATCAAATTTAAAACACGTATTTTTTTATCATCCTCAAAATAGTCTTGATAACTATATATATGTTAAGAGAGTAGAAATAACTTTTTTACAAACATGAGTAATGTTTGATGCCAGAGAAGGGGGGAAGGTTCACCTCCAGCCTTTCCATCGGTAAAGTAAGTTAGAAGCATATCAAGAGCTTTATTCGGCAAAGCATAACGTTTTTGTAATAAAATTCTTATAAAGACAGTATTGATTTCTTTGATAAATAATATATAAAATACTCGAATAGGAAAATGATGATAGCTTAGCGAGAGCAACTGCTGCATGAATTGCTGGAAAACTGCAACGACTTAGTACACTCGATATGATCACTGCTTCTCTTATACTAGTATTCTGGGACAAACATAAAGGAAATATAATCCCTTTAAAAAATTGAGCGGGTTTATGAGTAGCTCGACAAAGAGCCTACAATAAAAAAAAAAGAGTGAAAACGTTAAAAATATGATGGTTTAGTCGACCAAATTCTGAAATATCGTCCCTAATACGAGGATAGAGAATTTTATTAAAATATTCCTCACAAACGATAGGTTTTCCCGATGATACAAAATATTTCGTGATTTTATCTAGTGCTGCTGCAGTCCAACCAGACGGTTCCATTAAAGTTAAACAGTCTATCCAGTAACTTATAATGGGTATGATTTTTACAGCTTTGGGTATAGGGCCCGAGCGGTACTTGGACATCAATATACCAGCATTTTTGTAAATATTGTATATTTCAGGACTTATTTCAGGGTTTACGACACCTTAACGTTAAAAGTATTGGCGATAAATTTGTAGTATAGTCCCACTTTGCCAGTATCCCCGCGCGTGCGTGTTCAGAGTAAAAACGAGAAGAAGAATAAGGGCGAAACAGGTCAGCCCCTTCAGGCTATAATGCGTGAGAAAATAAGATGTGTAGTCGTATACTTTTAGAATTTAGGAGTAAGAGTATACTTTTTTGAATATGCCCGTACCTTAGGTTTTATTACGTAAGTTTTATCGTATGGTTTGCACACGTGCAGTATGAATTGAAAAAGTTAGGAGGTGAGATTCTTGAACCGTAAAAAATGGGGCCAAAAATGACAGCGCATCTAAAAGTGGCTGGGTTAGAGGGACTATACAACTTTTTAGACCCGCAGCATACATTTTATTGGTTGTTCTTTGAGGTTTTTGATGAATTGTCGTTGTCGGGAGGAATCGTTGAATTCGCGTGATATATCGTCGTCTTCAATTTGGGATTTAATAAATTTATCGTAAAAATGATCATCTTCAATTTCTGATTCTCCTTCATTATCATTATCATGTTTAAGTTCAATATTATCAAGCATATATGACATCTTGAGGTAGGACTGATCAGCTAATTCTTCATCGTCATTTTGTAAGGTTTTTGATTGGTAGGCAGCTAGATCAACTGCTTTTTTAGCTAATTTGGGGTTTGAAGTTTGTTTCTTACATTTACACATAATGCTCTACCTGATTATTTAGTTTTTTGCCATCTTTTGTCTTTTTTACTTTTATTCTGTTTTTTCCTCTTATTTGTTTGTATAAATCCTGACGTTTTTCGTCTTTTTTGTTTTTGCGTATTGCAGCTCTAGCCAAACGACCCATTTGAGATTAATGCTTAACACGTGTAATAGTAATTAGTAATAAGTGCAAAAAAAAATTATTTTATATTTATATTATTTTATAAACCTTAATATAAGGAAATAAAATGATTTAAGCAAATTTAAAAAAGATCACGTTTGCGCGTGACTAAAAATGTATGATAACAAATTTTTCATCATTAGTGGTTGCGGTTGATATTTCGGTACATTAAATAAAAACTGTTGAAAGGATAATTTAAAATACTCCAACTTGGTATGGAAATACTATTCAAGTTTAACCAATTTACCAGCCACGCCTGTTGCGCGTGCGCATTGTTTCGTCGATCAGAAATGTGTGCCTATTAGTGTAGCATAAAATAAAAATCAGAATATCTCCGCGCATGTGCGTTGCGGTATAGTTACATTAATATTCAGACATGCAATTTAATGGCTTTTAAGCTTTGACAATGATCCATCTATTATAAGAGGTACAATAACATTTCGTCTGAAACATTTTATATTTATTTATTTTTATAATGGGACTGGCCAACCTAAATCATCCCTCAGACCTCCTTTAATATTCTCAAATGTTGCCCGTGCCAAATTAAAAGTAAAATATTAATTTTTTATAAATCAATAAATATTGACATAAGAAAACCTATGCGAAAATTTTTTCTCAACTTTTCTTTAAACTTGTGGATATTAATTTACATATTTAAGTCTGCAATCCAAGTTCGTTTAAATAATTACGATCTGCAAGTGAAGCTCGCAATTTACTTTTAATGTTCGCCCGTTTTGGGGAAAATGAATCCTACCTATAAATCTTTACAAAAAAGCTGACAATATTCAATGCATGTTGACTTAAATTTGGAAACTGTTCCTTGATGAGGAATTTACTCGAAACATCCACTTAATTCATCTCTTTGAATTTATGAGAAAGCTCTTGATTTGACTGTAAATCAATTAGTGATAATGTGTACAAATGTTCCAAAGCCTTCCAATATTCAGCAAGTATTTTTCTTCTGCTTGTAAATGCCGGCTCATTGTATGTGGGCAGATAAACGTCATTAAGGGAGCCCATATATGTTCGGTAGATATAATAGCCGCACTCAATTCTCAGGCTCACGAAATATCACCTGTTTTATTTTCAACTAATTTCATATGGGAAAAGGCAATTTAGTAGGAACTATATCCTAACAAGATATATCCATCGCGTTTGTTAAAGCTAAGAAAACTGTATGGGTCTGCTCCGTATCCGATTCGTGGAAAATCTGCAGTCTGTCGCAATATTCGCAAATAGAGAAGTTCTATTTTCTCAAATTCAATACAAGCGGCGACTCTTCCGCCTCTAATTTATCTTGCAAATTCACAACCTTTTTTACGAAGGTATTGGTCTGGGGATATTGATGGTGAATACCATCAGATGCTCATATGGTGTACCAACGAGGCATTATCATTGATGCGCTATAATAGCCATATGTTTGTAGATTGTGCATTCCGATCAGCCCCGCACAGTTTACTCAGTGTCTGATAGTCATGGTCCACGATGCTGGTACTGAGATG
>SGJC01000981.1:0-10365 GCA_009887335.1 Henneguya salminicola
ATTCGAGTAATTCAGGTGATGTACCTCGCATATTTCGCATAATTTTCAATTTTAGTTTACTCCATAGCCGCTCAACATTCTGTGTGTGAGTTTCAGTGGTCGAGATAAAATTCCCTAAGTTTTACCGAGTCTAGAATAATCTTATATAACCTTGGTTCCGCCATTAAATAATTTATTTTGAGCGTGCGCGAAAGTAGGGGTCACCAACGACTACATTACCAAAAAAAGAACTTTTAGATTTTGATTACAAAAGAAAGCATTCGAGTTCAGGACAGCAGCAGTAACCCGTAACCTTATGTTGCTGAATATTTCGTATGCGGGCAAATTCATTGCAAAGTTTTATGCAAACTCAATAAAAAAACTGTGTTATATTTAGTCTACGCACGCGCAGCTGCGCCGACTCTAATCTTTGAAATATGCAGCAAATTACTAAAATTTCCATTTATTTGAATTAAAAATCTAATTATTTGTTCGATTGAACACATAAACTCAAAGTAAAATGAGCGAATGCTAATTATGCATGGTAACAATAACTCCTCAGCAAACCCGTTGAATGATCATGCGCTTAAATTTGTTATTGTCAATAAATTAATAAACGAAATGATTAAAATTTTATTTAAATAAAAAATAATAGGATTAAAATTTGTTAACATCATCAGTATCTAATTATGTGCGGTTTATTAGCCGTTAAGTTGAGAAATTCGTGCTGATGAGATGGTTTGTTTGCGACCTAATGGGCATTATATGTGGGCTATTATGCTATTTCTTTATCTTATATGCCTGTTATGCTTATATTTATGTCTTTCTATTTAATTCCTCAAACTACAAATACCCTCAAGTTCCTACACTTATATTTTCAATAGCTTCAATGCTGGCTATATATTCGCATTTTAAATGTATGCTAACTGATCCTGTAACTTATAAATATTTATCTAAGGGTGCCCTTGCAAAATATACTATATCGCCAGATTACAGCGAGCAGGCGGCTCAAAATGGCGTCAAATCATGTTTAACGTGCTATTGTATAAAAATTCCAAAAAGTCATCATTGCAGGTATATATTTATTTTATATTTAGAGTCTGTAAAAGATGTATACGGTAAAATTGCATAAAATAGTATTCAGTAAAATGGACCATCATTGCCCATGGGTAAATAATTGTATAGGACAATATAATCTGAAATATTTCATTCTTTTTAATGTATTGATTTTTTTTTATTGAAGTTTTATATATTTTGCATCAGCTTCCAAGTCCTATGCACAATTATTCCTAGCTTGTCACTACTCGTTCCTGATGGTAAGTTTGGAGAACTTTATGTAGAAAAATATATATATGTGCAAACCAGTCAAATTTTACATACTTTACTGTTGTTACTTGAATCGACAATATTTTGTTTGTTCACTCTTGTCATGCTCTCTGTGCAACTGTATAACATTTATACAGATCAATCTGTAAATATTTTAGCTTATTTTAGACGGTTGGAAGATTCAAATTAGACACTAATTTTTCCACCTACGGATTGTACGAGTTTTAATATTATTTTAGACGTGAACGGTTTTATGAAGTTTGGGGAGAACACTTTAATTATAAATGGTTTTTACCCACTACTCCTCGTAACTTCACGCCATTCTCATCTGTTACCTTAAGGATTTAGATTAGTTTTTTTTTGCCTTATTTTCTTACAGTCGATTTTTATATTTACTACTAATAATTGTCAAAAATTATGTGTTAAAAAATTAGGTGATTCATAAAACATTAAGCCTAACTAATCAACATACTACCAGTGATTATCGGGGAGGTCAAGGAGACAGCAGAGTGGTCTCTACTTATTCTAGGTGTTTCAAATTTGTAATCTTATCAATTATAAACATATCGTGCATGAGTTCTATTGCTAAATTTTCAATATTTTATTGCCATAGTTTTTAGGGGCATCCAAAATATTATTTCCCTGACTCTCCTATTTTGTTGCAAGGTATCTTTCTGCAACATAATATCGTGTATGATCAAAGAGGCTTAATTCCATTTTATTGTCGCCGTTTCAAATAGTCAATTATATATATCTACTCTGTAGGCAAAGAAGTAAAACTCCCCCCTTCAACTAGAGATTAATATTGGGCACCCAGTAGGATATTATATTTGAATTATTCAATAACTTTTGTAAAAAAATCCTTTTATTAATTGGCATAAAAAGAAACCTAGGTATTTTTGAGCAATATGCTTAACACCTCTATACTATAAGACAATTGAAAAAAATATACCATGTGAGACTACAATTTATATTAAATCAATAAAAGTCAAAAAAGCATTCAAGGATGTTATTTATCTCCATTATATTAAAAATAGGAGGCCGTATTTAAAATATCGAATATAGAGGGTTATTTTCGCTAAAACAACGAAAGATTTTTTTAAAGCCTATTAGATGTGTAAAATCCCATTTTTCTATTTTTGGATAGATGTTTAACGGTATCGCAGATGGTGCTACCCACATATTAGGGAAAGATTACTTAATACCAACAGCTTTAGTATAGAGGTTACACTTCCTAAACATTATATCCAACGACTTCCCATAGAAACATTGCTCCACTTTGACTTTTGCTTACATAGTGTCATTAAATTTATACGAAATGGACTATTAATTTTTCTCTATTTAACTATCGTACGCGCATGTTTTAAATAAAACTCATATTTCAAATTTTATATTCTATAAAATAATGTGCCTACATTGAAAATATTATAAATACAATAAAAAAAAAAAATTAATAGAACGCATGTCATTTTACTCTATGTATATTGAAGGAACACTAACATGGAGAATTATCTAAAATTTTCTAATAATAACATTTTTTTTTAATTTTATCATACATTTTTTTTCTTCTCCTTACCTTACAGTGGGCTTTAACGGGTAAAAATAGCCTTATATATTATTTATACAAAATTTTCTAATTTCAGCAATGTCTCTATTAATTATGAACGTCACGGGCTTTTTGCCCCATTCGATTATTTTGTTGATTGAAACATTAGGATAATTAATGAGAGTTGAAATACGGCGCTCGCATGCAATCTGAGATAATAATTAACGCACAACTGATCGGCTGAATGGGAGCTTTCTCGCATCACCTCCTGTAATTAACTTTTATTCCAAATTGGTGGTAATAAGAAAACAAATCACCTTAAAAACATGTCCAATTTTGATTGTTATTAGAATTCGACTCGTCTACAATTTTATCCTGTTACTATTAAACCCCTGATTTTCAAATAACGACCGGCAAAAACTACCAGGTTGGGCAATCCTCTTCGTCGCCCCTGATAATCAAATATATCATGATATTATTATGATACCTGCATTTATGACCTTTAAAGAAAGCTTTTTGGTGGTAAATATATTGAGTTATTGTGTGAAATATTTGCAAAGGAATTTCAAAATAATTCAAACAAAAAATATATATAAACACGATTCAATCTCTTCCAATGTCGACATCCTCAATATATCTCATGTAAAGCAGTAACTGAGAAAATTTTGCCGTATCTTAAGATTCATCAAGTTGAATACTAAATATTTCAAATGGGCAGCAATCATTTTCGTGATTAATGGAAACAAAAAATCATCGACAATAGTGTGAGGTTTCTTATCTATTGTGATTAGGTAAGCCACCAAATGTGAAAATTTAACGGCTGTTTGGTTTTTGTGGGGACACTTGCCGTAAGTAATTAATCTGTCTTGTTTTTTAAATAAGGGTATCCTTGTCGGAAAAGCTCGGATACTGCTTTCAAAATAGCGTTTTAGCTTATTGAGCTTTATAGACTTAGCTGAAAGGACTTCATTGCAAATAAAATATTTCGAGCTCTCAATTCCTGATGCATCTGTTGAATAAAACGATGTTTTAACAAATTTACATAATATTTTATTTTCCTTACGTTATTATCCCCTTCATCCATTTTCATGGGCCCGCTTATGAAAATATTTTATCAGAACTGTATCATTTAGGAGGGCTATAAAAGAGTGGTAAATTCTTTAATAATTATAAACTTGATGTGATTTCAATTGCGTCACAAGTTGCGCATGCCTTTGCAATAGCGTATTTAACGTTAAGTGTAACCGTTTAGATTTACCAAAATGTAAACAGTTAAAAATGTTAAAGTTACGAGAATTGAAATGATTATGAATAAATTATCTGTTAATTTCAACCGAATGGATTTAGTCAATAACTAAAAACCATTATTTGAAAAAATTTTTACAAAAACAAGTTATACAGATTAGAATAAACATAAAACTTATTTTCTAAAGGGTTCGAGCGACCACGGGAAAATTGTTATTCGACGCATGGATTGAAAACTGCTGACATAATGCTTTTAAAATTCATTGTATCCTGATCATGTATTTATATATTTAAAAAAAATCCGATCCTGAGTATATCGTAGGATGCAAAATTGTATTTGACAGATTTTCTCAACAGAAATAGTCCATATTTTTTACTTGGATTATGTATCAAAGGTAGAATAAAACCCACCCACATTTTTTATGAGCACGCGCAATTATCTAATGTTTCCAATACGCCAAGAACTAAGCCAAGTTTTTTAAAAATAGATGAGCATTACGGTATAAATAAACATATAAGGAATAGGATTATATTTTACGAAATAGAAATATTATAAGAAAGAAAATACTAATATAATGTGGGTATTCTCGATAAAAATGGGGAGGGTGGTTCTATTGTATTATTCAGCCTGGATTATAAATAATTATAAATAAATTAACCAAAATTTTAAATTCCTTTTATGATTTATAATTTATTTTACTTAATATTTCGGACCAGAGCGACTGCGTCAAAAATGTCTCGCCTCAAAATGGCCTGATTGTTTTTTTTCTTTAAGTATTTAATCGAGCAAATTAATATATTGTTGTATGTCAATAAAAAAAACTCGAAAAATCTACCAATTTTGAAAAGAACACTACATCAAAATACAAACGGGTCAGATCAGATATTATGTAAAATAAGTCAAAAAAAAATTTAGCTCAAGCTTATAAAAAAATTCATGTTTTTTTTCAAACGTATGAGATTGAAGATAAATAATAACCTTAGTATAAACTTATTTTCTATATATTCAAACCATAAATATCGACTTGGATGGAGCTTGTTTAGGCTTATGGCCTCATTTGCATCAAAATTCTGTCAAAATAAAAGAATAAATAGGTTAACAAGCCGTCTCCTTAGATCTTATTCGAATTATCTATAAATATGTCTCTACTATTTTTATATATTTGTACCTTATAATTAGATTATATTTTTGTTTTAGTTCTGACCGATTTTTTTGCTTTACTTTAATTAAATTTAACTGTTATTGTTATTAAATATTAAAACGTTGTTTTGTCCAAATTTCGTTTTACTACTCGGCTTTGATCGGAGTTTGCATTCTTTTAATAGATCCATTTTTTATTCTCTTATTCTTTACAAAAAACCCTTTAAAATAACTATACTCATAAAAACGGAAAAATTGAAATTTCACCAATCAAATCCACAAATCTTTAATTCATAGTGAGACTATTTCATAATAAATTGAAATTTTACCCTAGTATTGGAATCAAGAATAGGAAATCCGGCTAATAAAAACAAATTATTTAAATTTGCTTTATTTTTTTAATTTTGGGTTACATTTCAATTTCGTAGGCTTATTTATCATGGGATATAGTTGTGTCGCCTTTTACACTTATAACTTCATTTATTCTTTGATTGGTTTAATTAAATGATTTCTGATATTTTAATTTATACTTTAACTTGTTTTTTTGAAGAAAATATATTTAAAAAATTTTTTTTAAATGTTGTGACACTATCCAACTGATTTTTAGTTTTTTTAATTGTAAATGAATAGAAAAATATGTTTGGGAAGAAATTTATTTTTTTTTTTTATTTTCAAAAATAACCAGTTTAATGTGAAAATTTTCAACCACGATTGGCAATTTAAATTCTATGCGGTTGTCCAATCCCTTTAAACAACCAATTGTGTTTTTTGAATAGAATTTTTTTCAGACTTCATTTTAAATGTCTTGATATTTTTACGTAGAATCAAATCTACACGATCCAGAATTTATTCACTCGTAGGTTGAAGACGTATCCTTTTATGTTTGACGTTTTTTTAAATATTATTTGAAAATATATAACTCGCTTTTGTATTAATCTTCCCTCCGTGTATTTTTATGTTTTTTTTGTTTGAACGAGCACGGGCAGATTATTTAACGTGCGAACTTATAAAAATACCAATGAATTGATAATGACATTTGTTTGATGAGTTTAGAAGTATCTGATATCAAAATATTTTAATATTCACACTAAAAAGTTTATAAGATTTATAGCCGTTTTAAAACAGTAATTAAAGATGTAAATCCGTTTTTAACATCCTATTTGCATGTGATGTTAGAAAAATGTAATTTTAAATAAGCAATTTATTGAGATTATTATATTTTTTTCCGTTTATTAATCTTTTCTTCGATTTTTCGATTTCTATGAATATTTTGAAGTTTAATGCTCCAAGAATGGTAAATAACACCTAAATATAAATATAAAAGGCGCAATAAAAAATTATTAAATTATATTTGATATCATTTTTTAAATAAAAAAAAAGTCTATCCAAGTTTAGGGGACCCCACACTAAAATTTATCGAAAAATCGTACAAATTAAAATCCAAAAGTAAAAATGAAATTTAACATTAAAGAATAATAAAAAAAACTATAAATTTAAATAGGAAACTAATACCCAGAAACGACTCTCTAAACGTGGATCTTGCCAACAAAATATTTGTGAGAGTTTATTATGTTACTATATCTGTTGTAGGATGGAATTATACTCTAAGGATAATTAAGTTGTACGTTAGGAAAGATTCAATGAAAAAAACAAACTTATTGTTCAAGAACAATAGAGACTTTTTTTAACCGTTTTTATTTTTAGTAAACAATAGAAATAATACTCCAACGATTTTCAAAAGAATATGTAAATAAATTATTAGAATTTAAATAAAATAAAACTCAATTATAATTTTTTGGGGGTGAAATATTTTTTTAAATCTTTCCTAAATAATTCTCTTTTTATCTAATATTTCGATTTTGTCTTTTTGAAAGGCAGCATAGGACTAACAAAATCGTAAAGAACAAGACGATGCAATTATGAAGTTTTTCTACTTAAAAGTCTTAAATTGCCAAATAAATTGATGCGGCTTGTATCTGATGTTAAAAGCTATGGCGCAATGCATTTGATGTTTTGTTAAATTTCCACTTTAATCTAGCCCAACTCTCTTTTAAGCAGAGGCCATAACTTGAATATTGAGAGCTAAGCCCTGTAGCATGGCCTCTCCAAACGGAACATGTAAATCCCACTCCCACCCTATAAATGAAACTCGTAAAAGTAATGACTACATATCCCATGATTTGCGCGAACTGGGAGACCGTGAAAATTATCTTCAAAGACACCAATAAATTTACTATCTGTCGAAAAATAAAATTGTTTTAAAAAGGGCAGATCCTCACAATACAAAACCTTATTCATACGATTTCTGTCGACAGAATAAAATAAACAAGACCATTACGCAATCGCTGATTTTCTTCACATTAATAACTTGTTGGCATATTATCAAGCATTTCTCGAATTTAACGATGATGAATTTTAGATCCTGTCTATGAAAGAAAAAATAATTTAATCGTTCTTTTTTTATCACATAATAATCTTGATGTTAACTGTCTTAAAAAATAATATTTATATTAAGTTGTCAAAATCTAAATTATTTTATCCATGCAGATTGAATGAAATGATACAAATATCGTTTATTGAGTTCTTTTCGCAGGAGTCGAAAAACTACGAACCGCCCGTGATGGCTGACAAAAACCTTGCCCAAAAATTGTTATTTTATTTACGTTTTATTAAAATTACGGTATATCGGTATGGGGTCCTAGACCTTTACTTATCTAACTTTGGGGAATAATCCATGTGACCTTTGAAGACTCCCGATCTATCTCAAAAATTATTTCAAAGGTCCAGAAATGTGCATACTTTTTTATTCTGAGACACACAGAAATATACAGATGTTAAGAGATCTTTAATACAAAGACAAGTGTATAATTTATTGCCTTTTTATGAAGCTAAAACCGTCAAAAAAAGGGAGTAATCAACTTTAGGAATAAATGGTATAAAAAAATTGTTTGGGTAAATTTTATGCGTTTACATTGAAAGAGAAGTAAAAACTCACTGATATTCCACATAAAATGTAGGAAGATATTGTTGAAGCAAGCATTATTGTGTTTCTATAGTACGAAATAATTGATAAACATCCCTTTATTTTAAATATTTGAACGAGCTACTTTTTGGTAAAGATTATCTGGATTTCTTCCACAAGCAACAGAATCACCTTTTTTAGAACAACACGAAGAAGGATATTCATTTTTGAAACAATAATAGCTCGTGTTCACGAAATCGAGATAATTTTCCAAGCCGCAACATCCGAATCGTCTATGAATTTCATTGAATGTATTAGTAGTTTCAAGTCTCGAATATTGACCATAATCCTTAATACTTTGATAACTTAAATCAAATAAAGTTGCATTAGTTCCTTTGATCTTAACGTAAATAATACTAGCATACGTAGCACGAATTTGCAAGAGCAGCCGCAATAAGACTCAGAATAGAACCGAATCCAAATATCAAGCACAGCTGAAATTTAATGGATAAATTTACATTGAAAAGTGAAAAGCTGCTTTTGTATCTAAATACTGGAATACCAAGAATAAAGCATGAAAGAATTTCACATAAAGTTAAGCTCATCATCAGAGACAAAAAATTGATAGAAGTACAAGGTTGAATTATGACCTCAATATATTTATAGCTCCATGCAAAACTAGTTAGCGAAAGAACAACTGACAGTATAATCTAATATTAAAATAGGTATGATACACAAAGTATAACAAATGTAGCGAAAAGTAAGTACAGAAGAATCCCTTTTTTCATCTAAATGCCGTCAGACAGATTGCGGTGAAAAAAATATAAAAACCCCCAAAAAAAACAAAAATTAACATAATTTATTGATAAATTAAGATAATAACTAAGAGTCTATTCTCATACAATAGTCTAGTCGTTTGGATGGGGTATCACTAAATGTTATCGTAGTGTTGTATCACCATTTCTGTCTCTATATGGAGCATTCTGCCATCCTGATTTTCCACTTTTGTCTTTTGAATATTCTTGAACTGAATATAAGGTTTAATAAAGTTCACTCCCAAATGATATTTGAATGAAAGCAGCAGCAGCAACAGCCATTAAAATTGTAAATTTGATAAAATTCATCAATAAATATTTATAAGCGTTGATTACGTTTTAATAGTAAATAAAGGTTATTGTATGAAATATAAACAAATTATAGACCGCATTTATGGTATTTGAATTTTAAAATTATTCTCAGTTAAATTGATTCAAAGTTGCAAATAACAAATATATTTTATTTTAGGTGGAACTAAGTAGTAGATTTTTTGGGATATTAGTTATAATAGTAATTAAAGCAGAAATCAGGTAAATTTAAATTTTGTTGGGAAGGATACTAAATTATGTTAATAAAGAAATATAAATTATTTTAACATTTTTTTAATCAAGCGACTTTACTCCTTGTCTGCCATGCTCCCAAAATTTGGGTGACGGCCATATTTGCTTTACAAGAATGGACAGAATGGTTATAATAATATATTAAAACAATTCTGTCTTTCTGTCTGTCATGCTCAATTGTGTCTGAGTATGCGCAGTATTTTACTAATATGGCGGCTTTGGCTAATTTTTAATTTTGAAATGATTTAGATTGTTTTTGATTATATATATTAAAGCAATTCTGTCTGTCTGTCTGTGACGCCGAACTGCGCATGCGCTGTGTGTATTTGGCGGATTCGGCTCATTTTAAATTTTGAAAAATGATTTAGATTGTTTTTAATTAATTAATATTAATTATATGTTTAAAAAAATTCTGTCTGTCTGTCACGCTCAATCGCATCAAAGGCATGCGCAGTATATAACCAAAATGGTGGCTTTGGCTAATTTTTAATTTTGAAATGATTTAGATTCTTTTTAATAATAATATATTAAAAAATTCTGTTTGTCACTCTCAAAGCCTACTTGATTTTGTTAAGTGCTTTTTATGACAGAATTTCTATTTTAAAAGTTTGAACCATGAATTAAAGTCACGCACAACAAGGCATAAATCAAGTTCCACCAAAATTAATTTATTTTTCTCTCTGATTACTATGAGTCATGACTACCTTCCTCTATATCTTCGATCTTCACAAGTTCTTTTTATTAGGTGAACCATGATCAAATCCCAAAAACTTCCAATAATTCTTCTCTT
>SGJC01000982.1:0-10362 GCA_009887335.1 Henneguya salminicola
ATATTAATATCCTTGATTGTAAATATATCTTCTCATTTTAATTTTTTATATTTTCCCACCAAATTATTAGGCGTATAACGAGGTGTTCAATCAGTTATTTCATCAAACATTGAATATATTCTCTTTTTTTTTTAATAATTTAATATAATACTTATTTATCAGCTTTTAATGATCATTTAAGTATAGTTTTTTCCGGTAGTAAGATTTATCCTAAACGTAGAATTTCCTTTTTTCATTAAAACAGTTTCTGATAAAATCGTATTGTCAAGATTTGAATTCGGGATTTTAATCGCCACAACGGCTAAAACCAAATCTTTATAGAATTTCTGCACGGGCGCATTGTTTTCTTTTCAATATGTGATAAAAAAATAGCGTGCAAGGCCTAATTTTATTGTGAAGGTAATTTAGGGTAAAAATATGCCATTGAAGTGGATTAATATCCTTTCTAAAATTATGGTTCAATTCATATTTACAGCTAGTACATTTTAAAGAATATGATATACTATTTACGTCTAGAGTATTCTCAATGAAAAAATTGCTTATTTAAAATGCCTAAATTTATCAGCTAAAAATTCTTAAATTATACAAATTTAATATTTACTAGAGGAGTAAAATATAAAAAGTTGGAATCTTTTTTTTCATAACTAAAAGAAATTAATTAATTTAATATTTAAATCAAATTTGCATTAAGCCCATGAAATTTGAAAAATTGGCCGTATATTTAATTTCAATATAAATGAAACCTCCTGGTATATTAGGGAAAAATTAATGATCAGTTTGTAAGAAATGAATATAAATTAACAAAAGTATTATTTCCCCTATCATTACAAGGACTAAACAGTGCTCGTAATGAGTCAATCGCCACACATTCTATCACCTCCTTTGATACGGAAGCGAATATATCTTTTGGATAAGGGATTGCGCACTATATACGTAAGGGTCGGTCATATCGCATTTAGAAGGGCGTTTATTATTAATTTAAATTAGCATTGGCGTAAATAGGCCTATTCTACGCAGAAGTAAAAAGACAATCCATAATTAGAAGCATACATATAAAAATATAAAAGATAGTAACAGTAAAATATTTCAATTAGAATATTAAAAAATTATTTGGTAAAACTTAACGACTATGAGCCCTCGGACACATGCGTGTTATAAAATCTTTACTTCCAATTTTCAACGCTCATTATTTATTAAATAACTGAATTTATAATTGGCATTAAAATTCCCTACGTGTTTTGGTATTGGCACAAGTTTGCATTGCTCGATTGTTGCTGCAATTATGGCATTATCAGATTTTAGTACAATTACTCGTGCCAAGAACTCTATTGCTCTACTTTCTGAAGACACAATAGAATTATACAATTAAAGAGAATTTAATCCGGTAAGGTCCGCCTATATGTTTCCGAATTAACGCGAAAGATTGCGAGGGCAAATCCTTAAGTTATGCCAATTATTTAATTATGTTAGCACAGTGGCATACGTTTATAAATATTTTTTGATCCTTTGCCGTTT
This sequence comes from Henneguya salminicola, assembly GCA_009887335.1. Lineage (NCBI taxonomy): Eukaryota > Metazoa > Cnidaria > Myxozoa > Bivalvulida > Myxobolidae > Henneguya > Henneguya salminicola. The sequence continues at coordinate 1,516 of SGJC01000982.1, forward strand.
CACATTGGCTAAATGGTAAGGGTATAAAAAGCCGCTCGCTTGGCAAACCTAATGGTTGCACCACAGCTCCATACACTCTTAAGTTGGACAAATCCGAAAAATAGTAAAAGAATAGGTTATCGTTACAATCTACCAAAGTTCCGCCATTTTTATTACAGAAATGTGAGCGCGTGCGCACATGGCGATCAAATATTTTTCATATTATTTGTTGTGTTATATTCACAGAATTAAATAAATTTCACCAATCTAAGTAAATTAATATGTTCAAGAAATACTTAACATTGATTGGGCACACGAAATCTGTTACGTCCATAAAATTTAGCGAAGATGAAAATTTGTTAGCAAGTGGATGTATTTTTTATTGAACCTATAATTTTAGCTTCTGACTGTACAATTAAATTATGGAGTCCATCTCTGCAAGGAAAACATGAAGCTACCCTTTACGGACATGAACTTGTAATAATATATTTTTGATACAAGGGCATTTCTGATATTTGCTGGTCATCCGATAATCATTCTATTGCGTCTGCGTCAGATGACTGTATGGTCAAAATCTGGGATACAACTACAGTAATCATAATATTGGGATTTACATAGACAAAATGCGTTTTGACATTACATGGCCACGACAGTTACGTTATGTGTTGCGTTTTTAATTGCTTTAATAATTTACTTATAACGGGCTCAGTAGCATTCATCAATATAATGTAGTACGACGAAACAGTACGAATCTGGGATATTCGCTCCGACAAATGTATTAAAATACTTAATTGCCACACTGAACCCATAACATCTGTTTCGTTTTATTTTAACCTATAAGATAGATGTGACCGGCGATAGCACGCTTTTGGCAACCAGTAGCTTAGATGGGTTGAGGTAAAATATTATGCAACTTACCTAAAGTCGCATTTGGAGTTTAAGCAATTGGCATTGCCTGAAAACATTATTCGGTATGTCATAAGTGTTGATTAAAAGATGAGCCGACTTATCCTTCATCATGCATTAAATTTTCTCCTAATTCAAAATATCTGATACAATCCACTCTTAGAAAGTATTTCAACTAGGACCCATTTTTTAGTTCCATTAAATTATGGGATTATTCGAAATCAAAGGTTTTTATGCATTTTTCTGATTAGATCATTAAATTATATTCAGGTCATAAAAACGAAAAATTTTGCATTCCCTCCACATTTTATAAAAATAAGGTTTGCTAAGAAAAACATGCATTTATAAAACTGCGTGCAAATTTATTGTTAACCACCATTTTCTATTGTATTCCCTATTCTTGCTGTTGATACAAGCGCAAAATATTGGAAAATTCAATTTTTTCTTTTTGACCAAATTATGCATTTGAAACAGAACATATTTTAAATTAATCCAAATTTTGTTTCTCAAAATTGCATTCGTTGTTTGATCCTTCTTTTATGTTATGGCTTTAAAATAATCTAAATTATTAAAAAATATATCCAAGCGAATAATTATAAAATTATTTTTCTTAAATAATATATATTTCGGTATAATGCAGATGTTTTTGATGTTCTCATATTTTTATAACAACGCGCGTGCGTCACGTGTTGGTCATTCGTTAAAATATTATTCAGCGTTTTAAAGCGATTGGTCATAATATAACTTCCACAGTTTATCCGAAATTTTATTTTTGGTTAAAATTTATACTGCCAATTTACATAAGGTTTTAATATATTCAATATTTACCCCATTACTCTGATGTGACTCATATTGTCAATGTTCAACGTATCTTCTTGAAATCTAATATAACTCATGATTATGCAGTTAGAGGACCTATATTGTTATATGGTGTCAATAAAATATGCACGCGACTTGATGCTGTCCTACTGGAAATAAATATCTATTGTTAGTTTGAAACTAACTCAACAAAAGAAAGTTTTTTCTTGCAATCATGTTCTGTTCACTGTAAAAAGTATTTTCACTCTAAATGGGTGTTAGTTTAAATACATGACATCCAATTGTTGATAAGCTTGCTGCTTAAGATGCTTTAAAGCTTATCACCTACGCGCACGCCCACTTTATTTATCGTCTTTTAGTGGGAAATATTGGCAAATTTTTATATGCGATATCGCCATACTTTCCCTTAGATTCTTGGTATTCAACCTACCGCTGGATTGACTATTGCAAACTAGGAGACCGAGAAACTCTCCTTGAAACAGACCAGTAAGATCATACCTAACCCTTTAGAATAAAATAACTTGGTATTTAGTGTATTTAACTGAGATATCAATTCATCATTTTTTCCATGTTACATTGCCGCCTAAAATATTTTCATAGCATACGTCTGGCGCTGAACATCGCTTCGAATTTTTTTCTGTCTATAGTTTTTTAAACCCTTTAATGGTATTTTCGGGGGTGATGGAACAAATTTCAAAATATTTTATTTTCAAATTGCCCTACGTTTCCCAAATAACTATGTTTTAATACAAAAAGACGATTTCAGTTTTTTGCAAAAGTGCTGTATTACTAAAGAATTGGCTCAATGCAATATCCGTCATCCTCCTATAAATAGCAAATTTAAGAAAGGCTGAATTTCAGTCATTATATTACATTTACAGCTATCTAGCCTAATAGCATAAAATCTTCCAACTACGATTCAAACATTAAAAAATGGAACTCAACGCGCACGCGCGGGCTTTTTTAAACATATTATACTATGCTCTAATTTAAGATGCGATTTTTTTATTTTCTTGGGCAAACGAATTTAATCCTCGCATGTTTCACTCTTAATAGAAATAGTGATTAATATACTGAGATTATATTATAAAATTAACCCAGACCTAAACGGGTAGAGATGGTTAATATATACCCACAAATAAAATTAATTCTACTAATATTTCGATTCGTACATAAAAGGGAAGGCATGATATTATTTATGAATGGAAGTGGTACTTTTTAGTCATCCAACCTACTATTGCATATAAAAGGCATAGCTCGATATTAATTTGAGAATACCCCCCCCCCCCTCTTCCTCCCCCGCCGCTCCTCATGGTTGACGTATCCGACATCTCGGCCACTTCGTTAATCTCCGGGAAACAGAGAAACCAATATTGCTTTTACGCTAATAAAATTGTATACTTCGCGCCAGAATATATCGACTTGATTTATATGACAGTATATGATATATCTTAACATGCAATAATATCTTCACTTCGTGAAAAATTGAGGCCAAATCAGAATTTGATAAAATACGCTTCTACGCTTATTTTTAGATTTAGTTTATTTAAAACTAACTATTTTTTGAATATAAAAATATTAGTATGTGATTTCTGGTTCTGAAGACAATTCATTGTATATCTGGAATCTTCATACCCAACAAATCGAACAAACACTCAGTGACCACCAAGGTATGTTAGTTAAATTTTTGACAGATGTAATTTTGTCATGCGCGGAAGCAAGTAAAACAATAAATATGATCGCGACGGGTTCAATGGAGAAAGACAGCTCAATTATTTTATATTTAGAAATTTTGACTTAATGTTCATTTTTTAATTTCTTGAAAATATTTCAATTTTTTTATGTCAATAATTCAGCAGAATTCAATAAATCTATTCATTTAAAAACTAAACTGATAATATTTTGTAGTAATTTTAAAGGGTTTCTCGTCGAATTCGGATTATTGTCAAAATATCGCAATATTTTCTATCGTCTTCAACCAAAATCATATTATAACGAATTTTGTTTATCTAAAATATATACAAATTTGTAATATTTAGTTCGTGCATAAAAAATCTGTCAGTGTTATTCATGCCAATTCTATTGTTTAATGCACGAGATAATGCGCAACTCGCACGACGGACTAAAAGAAGAAAAGAATCAGGTGTAAGATCTTTATGGGTTAGCGCACGCGTAGATAAACAATGTGGCTTGTGAGTGATGAAAGCTATCCTATAAATTAGAGCATAGGAAAAAATAGTTCATTTCGCAGGTGAATGATACAATAAAACCCGTTCTTTTTATCGAGCATGCCCATATTAAATTAGTTTTTTCTTTTTTTAATATTTCGTAAAATATAATCCTTTTCTCTATATGTTTATTTATAACGTTATTCTCATTTATTTTTAAAAAATTTAATGCATGAAATACAGATGGTATTTGAATAAATGCCCTTATTTTAACGTTTTAAATACAGTATAAATTTTAATCAAAATACTCAACGTTTCTTAGAGCCACAATGAAGCCAGTCCAAAGATAAATTTTACGAATTCGTCGAAATCAAAATGGCCATAGGAAATCGTCCGAAGGTGATCTTCGTTGAAACATTTTGTGCGATTTCGAGCAGATATCTTTTATTTAAGGGCATTCCATGTTCCCTCTGCTGTATTGGCACAGACGCCAGTTTCAGAGCCGACGAATTCCACGCTGTGATTAACAGTGAGGCGGCATAGAATAGATTAAGGCCAAGGTAACTCCTAAAGCAATCCGTTTAATTATAGAGTAGGGCAGTCCATATGCCCTGATTATGTTGATAACTGTTTCGGCTGTCCAACCAGGCACTTCGACTATAAAGACTCTTCGTTGAGGAGTTCTTTCGACACTACCAAGAACTCAAGCGTCAGTTACCCTATGCTGTCGATGATATTTATTTTGACAAACTTTTGATTCATAATTTTCAACCAAAACTCCTTCCCTTCTAACGTGTATGTGTTCCAGATCTAGATTATCTGACGCAAGCTGAAGTAAATTATTGCTTGGTTTTGTTGTTGTTTTATTGGAACATCCAGTAATCATTGGATTTTTTTTTTAATTTTTATTCGCGCATGCCAGTAATAAATTAACTCTTAGAGTTTATTTAATTTATGTTTTTTATTTTAAATGAAGAAACTTCGGAATATCATAACTGTTTTCGGCAACTTTTTTTCGTACATTCCCAGATTTTCTTATCACGACTGATGTTTAAATTCAAGCACACAGAACAAATAGTAGGAGGAGAAATTATGTTTTTGTTTAAAGAGGAATGCGATGGCAGTATCCTCATTTTCGAAAATTTGGCCTGGTTCTTAGCGTAATAAAAACTTTAGATATAGTACGCACGCGCAAAAAAAACTAGATGGGACACTATTCTACCTTTGATTCAAGTATTTGATTATTCGGTCAAAAATAACATAACAAAGTAACTAATATTTTAATCACGACACATTCTGTTAAACAAAAATATCTAAAAAAAACTTGTAGTGGCGCATATTGGCATTTATTGACAAGGTTTTAGTTCGAAACCGAGATTTGAAATTTCTTCCGAAATATAGGATTTGAGCTGAATCATAAAATACTGTACACCTTCCATGTTTTTATCGCATGCGTGGAAAGTTATCAAAAATTTTTATGCGCTCAAAAAACTAGTCAATAAACTCTACGTTTCTTAATGCGTCCAATAATTCCTGCCATAAATGGTCGGAATGCCCGCGACGCTACTGAAATTATCCTCGGGAATCCTTCAATAAAGGCACCATAATATTTCCATCTTCAACTAACGAATTAATTCGGTTTCGTTGAAAATTTTTGTATTTAAGTGAATTCCAGATGCCTTCTATTGTATTTGTACACCCCCCAGAGTTAGGGTCTACAATGTTCTCAGGGGGATTACCAGTAATAAGGTGATGCAATAGATTTAGATTTTATAAGATGGAAAGCAGTCTGTATAGATAATACTATTAGGTGATACCTGTGTCTGGATGATTCGAGTCAGGAAGTTAGCAATTTTATCTGAAGTTTCAACCATACAAAGTATTCTTTCTGCAGTACGCTCAACCACCTGAGTATCCAAGCATCGTCAACTCTGTGCCCGCAATAATATTTGACCTTGCCTAATTTTGTCTCATCCACTTCAACGATAATACCATCTCCACCTATGATGATATCATTAAAATCCAAGGCATCAGACACCCATTTGTGTAAGTTTTGGGCTACAGATGTAACAGTTCATTTGAAATGCCCATAACTGTTTCGATCTGTCAATTGTTCTACCCAGCAAGCCAATATTAAGCAGTCTTCAAAACTTCATTCAAGCGTAGCTTCATATTTGAGATAAAAAGTCATCGAAAAAAAGCATAGCGTTTTCTACATTATTTAGTACAACATCGCAAATGCTTTGAATTCTGTTCAACAGTTCCCTGACCGAAAATGCACACCGTTGGTATTGTAACCATTTCCATTTGCACAAGACAAATAATTTCTTATTCTTCGTAGTCGAAAATAGAAGGAAATTCTTTTCTAGGAGCAAGCTTTTTAAGAGAAATTTGCGCATGCCTAATATATGTCCACTTTTCTATGAAAGATTCCGAATTTGTGTCCTCTGGTGCAAAATATCAGAACATTATTTTACTCGACAAGAAAAAAACGGATTGCTATAACATAGGGCTGGTAGGGATAAATTCGTTATACACTATACGCAATCACACTGCGCGAGTTAGTTGCAACATCTCTTGACTTCACTGCGCATCCTCCAAAAAATAAGCTGTAAATTCAAAATTTAGCCCTAAATTAAGTTCTTGAATTTTTAACATTGAGAAAAAAGTAGAGAGTTTATTTAACACTTATACGATATACTGAGCATGAGTCCCGTTCGAGTGGGCAAGTATGAATCGATTTAGGTAGTCACGCAAAAAAACCAGGGCGTTTACATTTTCGAGAAGCAGACCGAATCAGTTCGATCTGTGCTCGTTTACTCCATCTGAGGACTGTGATTCCCAGCCGCTCAACAACAAAATAAGTTTTTGCTTCTTCGCATTGGGTTCTTTTGTATCATCGTTGATTATTTGTCTTCATACCCGGTTGGGCATTAAGCTAGCTGTCTTTTATCGTAGAAGGCTCTGATGCTTTCGACGAGGATGTTCAAACTGTTTCGCATTTCTCTCTTCTTAGAATGGTACGTTTCTTGTAACATGGATCAGACGTCAAAACTATTGCAGTGGGGCCAAAGCATTTATGCCTAAAATTCTTATTTGGAAGTCGTGTATTGTTGCAATTTAGAATCGTGCAATATAAACTGGGTCGTTATTATTTGGCAGTAACAGTGTTCGCTCAAAGGCCTCAAACGGAAGAACCGTTGAAGATAAGGTATATTGTTCCCTTCCCACATATTTCGTAGCCTCTTAAAGTGTACCTTAGGCTCACGTACATCAGGGCATTTTTACCCAATCTGACTTTTCAGTTTTGATCCACTGTAGTTATTTTGATGATCGACGTGATACTGCCCTAGTGGGATCTTTGACTTCCCAAAATCTGGCGTACGTCATGTGGGGGTTGTTTTAATTGATTGCCATGTTTGCTGCAATTTTTCGAGCATGACATCATCATTCGGCAAACAGACCCTGGGGGGACTACTCTTCCGCTCTATTGTGCTCGTCGGGCTTTGGCGGAAATATTTAACTTATTTTCGACATTTTTCTACAAAAAGGAATGAGACAGCTGCTTTCAAACCTGTCAATATTCTAGGTGGAAAACAATTTTCGATACGCGGTATGAGACTGTAATTCGTGTTTTAGAAAGCAGCAACTCTGTTTGAGCACTACCCGTTATTACTCAACCCCTTTTAACGATGATGCACTATGTTTCAGCAAACTCTTCATAGAAACTGAATACAATTTCAGCAGTATTTTGCTCCTCAAGAAACCTAAAATTACCAATGCCCGTTCACAACCGGAATCCACCTAATGTCTTGATATACAACTTTATGATTCCTTGTTGTTTTATGTCCAAAAAGCATAAGCGAAAGAAATATTGTAAATTTTTTGAATAGATTTTTTATTGTACATCTGACAGCCCAAGTGTAAATTATGCTGCTGCGGCTAAAATGTATGTTTGGTTTTGAATAGCTATAGTTAGTACTGTTTGTATTTCATCATCTTCCACTACTTTCAACGAATATCCTGGACTGGCAATCAACTGAGCAGTCGCCACATTTCCGTTTCTGTAAATTTACAATACATACTTTTTTGACTGACCCGAAAAGAAATTAGCTATTATTTACTTTAGACCTCTGCTAGTGGTCCCTGTCCTAACATGTCGTGTCTTGACCAGATATCTGGGGTGAAGGGGGCAGACCAGCGTTGCATTTGAACCACGAAAACAAATTTATTATATCCGGGGGCGCAGGTAATATTGCCGCTCTTGCCTACTTTGCCCTCAGCAGTTAACTTATAAATAAAAGGCTTAACCGCATCATTTCATCCTTATTCGCCATTTTTACTCACGGTCTAACTGGTTTACAAAATAATAATACGCGGGAAAAGTAAACACGGTTCCAAAAACGATTAAAAATAAATCGAAAAATTTCTGATAAAATAAATTTGAAACGATGAATAAATCGTTACTTTTTGCAATCTTACTATAATTATATTTATTGCAACAAAACCAAATCTGTCTTGATACAAAGCAAGAAGTCTTAATAAGGTTAAAAGGATGAATGCCCTCAATAGTCCACGCATATTCAAAAACAGTGAGATGATCATGTAAGTAAAATAACCATTCAGTGTATTAGCAGAACTTCATATGAGATTCCTATACGAGTGTGAAGGTGCGATGGCTGTAACATATTAAAACATGCGCACTGGCATCAATGAAAGGATATGTATTTACACACGACAAATATCAATGAATTATTAGGTGTAATTCTGTTGATTAAATGAAGCGTTACTATTTTTTTTATGCTGAAAAGAAAGTTATCGTTAGTCTTTCCTTATCGAGCTTACACTAAAAACGATGAAAGTAAAATGGGGAATCTGTAGAAACGTGGTGACTTATGAGAATGCGCAAATTTTTAAGAATCCTGATACTTTTAATACATTTAAAAAAACGCAAGCGCACCATTGTGTTAGTTTT
>SGJC01000983.1:0-10359 GCA_009887335.1 Henneguya salminicola
TAGGATAAAATGCAGGATTTTGGTTAATTTTAATAATTAATTCGCATGCGTAGTGACTTAGGCGAGTTTATGCTTTAGGCGAGTCATGTACTATATCATCAAATGAACCCGGACACTTAATTATGATCATTAATATCTAAACTTGATGTGAATTACCCTTTTAATTTGACCCGATCTTTTATCATATTTATGAAAATAAAATTAAAGTTAATTGTAATCATTTTTTCCAATGTAGCCCAATATAAGAAAGACTTGACATTTATTTCAATAAAAATGTTGTGCGCCACGCCGCCATGAATTACTTGAGAAAACACAGTTAACGAAACTAAAATTCACTATTCTTACTAGTCTTCGAGAAAATAACTTCAATAAATGAATCAAATCGAAATAAGTGCGGAGAATATGATGATTTTTAGAGACTATAATACCGCCTTTCCGTCGGTCATTTTACTTTTTTTTTGTTTTTAATATATTTTCAGATTAAGTAAAGAAATGGTAGGCAAGTAATAGTTTTATATTAATTTATACTGTTTTTCCGCTTACTTCGTCAAATACTTGAATGAAAAATATAACAAGAGTTGGCATTCGAAAATACATTGAAACCTAATAACTGCATTGCTGAATAACTGCTTGTAATTGTATGATTAAGCAATGGTTTTTCATCCTTTTAAAAAAATAATGAAGCCATATTAAGAAAAACCTAGTCCCTCTTTTTATAATCTTAATGATTTGATAATCATAAGGACGGAATCAAATTGATCTGAAAGAGAAAATTTTAAAAGATATTTCTGTAGATTAATGATGACATAATTATATTTCTTACCAATTTACACATTGAAAAATCAAATAAAACGACTTTTTAGAAAATACAGTTGGAAAATCGTGCGCGGCTAATTTTCAAGCATGATTTTCTAATTGTTAATAGATTTAAAAATTGAACATAAAATTGATTAAAATATTCAAATTAATAAACATTTGATTCCATATACATGGTTCATAAAAATATTAATTTGAATTAACAATAACTTTGTAATGAAAATAGCAGTTCGAAAACATATAGCGGTCAATTTTTAGGTGAAGGTGTAAGTAAATATTCGGTTGAATAATATCATTGCTTCAGTAAGAACAAGGGAAATACAAATGCCACGGTGTATATTCATTATGAGTTATTTTTACTTTAGCTTAAATTAAATCAGAGATAGACAAATTTTGTCTGCCAATTAGCCCAACAACAATAATTTTAAAGCGTGTAGAATCCATCAGGAAAATGATTGGGAAAAGAGAAATTGAGTCGGGCTTTTAAAGGCTTTTATTGTAGTAGTAGTGCCTAAAGTAACAAAGAAACAGATATTTTCAATCAAAAACATAACTGCGGTTTAAAATTATCGAGGAGCGCAGCTGCATAAAAATAATGTAGGAGCCGCATATTTGACAGTTTCCAATCGTGCAAACCGAATTTGATTTAAAATTCGATAATGTCGAATGTAGTTGGGCTTTTATGGAGATATTGGAGTATTATACAACCAATTATTTTTCATAAAAAAGCTATCCTAACAGTTACGATTTTTTCATATTTTTTTATTTAAACAGGGTGTTATATTTCTAGAAATTTTATTAGCTATTTCAAATATTTTTATTTAATATTCAAGAATTTAGAAATAAAATATATTTAATTTATTACTCACGCCGGTTGAAATTTGAACTGAGAGGAACGAGGTGTCTACAATATTTTATGCCATATAAAATTTTCAGTTTCTCAACAAAATACGTGAAATTAGATACCAAATCAGATCCCACGTGCCAATAAAAATTATTTGTATTTTTGAGTCTTTCTCAACTTGAAATTTCAACTCCCTCTTATTTTACCAAATAATAATGTTAAATTGATTTTTTTTAATTTTATTAGGTTGAGTATATTTTCATTTAAATGACTAAGTTTTGCATGGTGTAAAATCAATGAGTGTATTCAAAATCGTTGCTATTTTATAATAAAAAATGTCACACAAATGGGAAAACCAAATTTTAGCAAAATTATTTCTATTTATTTTTTATTGTTATTATTATTATATTATTAGGCAAAATTATAAATGGAGTTCTAGCTAGGTTAGCGGGTATTAGCATCGGGAATTTTTTTCATCATGAAAAAAACTTTCCTTCAATCTCAGATAGGGGCTTATCCAGAAGTTCCAATTATTGAGCCTTAATGGTGATGCCTTTTATGCTTTTTTAAATAAATAAAGCTTTATAAATTACATTACAGTAATATAGCCTAGGTGTTAATTTTATTTTTTTTAGGCCAGAAAAACCATAAATTTGACCGTAAAATGATCAAATGTGTCATATATTAGGCCCAGGAAGGTAAAATATTTAATAATAAAAATGGCGGGAAATTTTTACCTTCCCAAAAAAACATATTTGCTGTATCCATCCCAGAGTTGCGCAAGGTTATTAGATTTTATGGTATAAAAAATAATATTGGCCACAAGACCAATGGAATTTCTAAATATTCAGATGCAAGTGGAGTCTAATTATACAATTTTAGGAGCGGTGATCCGACCTTTGACGATTAAAATTTATTTTGATTTGGTTAAAAATTATTGATTGCTGTAATTATATCGGGGTATTGGACCGACATTATTGTACGATGCCTAGCTTTTCTGCTATATATTTCGCTTTGTTTTCTTATATCATTGTTAGTGTAATATTTAGTCTGTTAGCAAAGGGAAAAGGTATAAAAAATTTAAAACCTTCTTCCTATAATACACTAAGCTCAGGTTTTATAGCTAGAATAATGGCTATCTTTCGTATCCCTTTTTTGGATTTCATCAAAACAATGATTCAATTTATTTCAAAATCACCAATGTCTATGAAATAGAAAGGCATAGTAGATTGCGTCATTAAAACTGCTCAGCACGATTAATTTAGCTTTCTTCAAAGGAGGACTGACTAGAGTTATGGGGCTGGCCCTTCTTGTTTTGTATCGCACAAAAAATTTATTATCTTTGAACAATTGAGAACTATTTAATATTTTTCCAATTTAACTTACTATGTCTAATTACGGATCCTTTACAAACAACCCTTGTGTTCAATTAAAAAAAAGCAGGCAAAATTTTGCAACGATATAGGGTTCATATTTATAATTACAATCAACGGAGGTTGTGGATCCATTTTCATTGGTGTTTAATGAAGTCTCTCCTCTTCTGTAAATAATAACTGTCACATTTTATTCCATTGATATTTTGAAAAAATGGAGGAGAGGCAAGTTAATTATTCATGGCTAGATTTGATGATTATTTCGATTATCGTTGGATATAAAAAAATAGGAAAAGAAACTCAGAAAAGGTAACTCAAAATTGAAGAAAGTCAACTAAAATCACGAGCATTCTTACAACTTAAATAAAAGCTAACATCAAAGAAGTATAATATTACTTGAGGGAAGGGGTTACATGGGAGGTTTAGTTAAGCCGATTGCCGTAACTATCAAAAATGTCTAGGTAGGGGTGTCATTAGACAATTCGCTGATGTCAACTACCAGATTGTTAAACTCTACTCGAATGGGACCATTAAGGTTAAATAATTCAAATCGATGACAAAAAAAGCTAAAAAAACATTAAATATATGAATTCGATTTTACTCAAGTTGAGGAATATTTCTGATATTTTGGTCAATTCTATGATTTTAAATAATTTGAAAATAAATATTGATAAGAACATTCGGAAAATCGATTGTAATAAGACGAAATATTTGTCTCAACCGAAATCGATTGCAAATGTTTTCAATAGCCGATGTAGTCGAGTTGTGTATGCTCGCCCTCCAAGCCTTACCTTGAAATTTCAAAACTATGTTTAAGGCCATTTATTTTCTAAGAATTCTTAGTCTTAAATTCTGGCTTCGCATTCTTTAATGTTCTTTATTATTGTATATAATCTCAGAGGCATACCGTGGTAGACGAGGGTCACTACAGTAAAGGTTAGTATGTTACAACACCTGAGAAAGCAGTATAAAAGGCATGATAATTTATAAGGGGCCGCCTGATACAATTGGTAACACCCCGTACAGTAATTATGTAGAGTTCAACAACTGTTGACTAGGCCAAGCATTGGATAGGTTATACAAAGGGATATGTAGATACAACCTTTATATGGTAGTAGGAAATCTTCTACGAGAACTAAACCGATTTATAGTACTGTAGACGTAGGGTCCGTGAGAAGGAAACTTCTGAAGCAATGAGCACTCTTTTTTTTTTGCAACCTTTTTATAAGTTTTCACTAAACCCAAAAACAAAAAAAAAGAGGAGAATATACATAACATTTTTGAAATTTTGATACAATTTGACAGTTTTAGCCTAATCCAGTGAAAAGATTGTAAGAGTCAACATACATCTACGAAGAAAGAATAAAATTATTAAAGGATATTAACAATCCGATTGAGTGAGATACTGTGTTGTAATAAAAAAAACTGAAAAATAAATAAATTATAATTTTAAAGAACAACTAACGAAGCTTTAAGAGTTGATTCAAAAATGATAACAGAGATCGAAAGTTTTAATATCAAAATTATGAAAGACTTATATTAATTATGAAGTGTCTTTAACGCTAATTTATTTACCAAAACCTAGACTGTCTTTCGTTGTTTATTTTAATACTCTTTGATTAATTAAACTTATTAGGGTCATAATGGATTTTTTTCGAATTCAAAATTCAGATTATTATTTGATCATAAATTTATGGCCAAAAAATTTCTATCTTAACATTATTGAAATATGAATACGCAGAACATTCGGCTTGAAATAAAGAAATAATCACAGCCAATACCAAAGAAAAATGGCCTGTTCTTAGGATAATATAATTTTGTTTAAATTCATTAGAGAACAATCAAGCTAGGAACTACCGGCCATATAACAACAGATAGGTTAGAGTATAATAAAATTCATCTTAAAATATACCAACACATATAATAGATAGTGATTGGAGAAAATCTTATTTAAAAAATATACTGATCTTTCTTAAAATTTATAAAAGGGTGAAAAATAATTCTTGTGTATATTTGACTATCAATCAATGTCTTCCGATAGTCAAAATATATTGTAGAGTTACTCTATGCTGATAACTTATTTTTCCCTGTTGATAAAAGTCACGTTGAATTTCCAATATGTATGATGCAGAAATTGTAAGGTACAGTTGGAATAGTTTGATGTAGAGTTAAATAAAGAAAGAAGATAAAAAATTTCAAACTATATCGGGAAGAAAATTATAATCTACCACTAATCTAACAGCGTTCGAATATTTTATAAAGATCTGGAACAGAAGTAATAGAAATAACTGTTCCATTATATGACATGGATTTTTGGGGTATAAAAACAGCTCTAATAAGAGGAAGCAAATCATTTTGGTGAAATTTTCTAAGGGCTGAAGAATTTTCTTCAATATTGTAATGGACTAAACTTGATGCATATAACCAAGCAATTGCTTTTGAAACATCTTGGAAGCATGTTTTTTCCTCAACCCAATTTGTCTTATAATATAAATAAAAAATACTACCTCAAGAGCTAATTTTTTAACAAATGAAGGAATAAATTGAGGGTTTAAACGAAACTTTTTTATCAATTGTGGTAAATGGGTCAATTGACCTTCTTCCGATATTTGAATAGAGAAATAATCCATCAGCATAGGTTGTTTAAACAAAAATTCATCTAACTGTTCCTGGTGGTTTTCGCTAAAAATACTCGTAAAATTGTAAGGCAATGATAGTTTCCAATAATTGAAAGATCCAAAATTGTTTATAATTATCTGATAGAAAAGGTTGGAAAAAAGATGAAAACAATCAATTAAATAAAGATTAACATCGTATTGTAATAATATCTTGGAAGTACCTAAAGGGCCTACATATGTGAATTTCTGAAAAATTTTAGTAAGTTCCTCACATTTGCATTGCTGTATCGATTCTTTTAATTCTCTCACACTACTTAGATGTAAAACACGTGGTTGTTTAGATACACTAATGACGCAAACCTCCTGAGATGAGACAAGCTCACTATTTTCTTTACTCTCGTCCAAGCTGATAGAAAGAACGCTTTTATTTTGCACGAAACAATCCAATGTTTGTTCACGATAATCCGTGCGAATTAATCTATTAGGCGGTGTTTTATCATCTTTTGGTTGAATTGTTAATTCAGTTCTCTCGGCTGTTTTTTTCGAGAATGAATCCATTATGGATTGTTGATTTTCAATGTGTAAGCTGACCCCCTCACTTTCTTGGTGTATAAGATTTCTTAAAAATTCTTCAATATAGGAAATAATAGCAGTTTGATTGACGAAAATGATTTCTTGTTTAGTGGGATGTACATTGACATCCACTTTTAAAGGATCTATCTCTATACTGATGTAAAAAAACGGGTTTTGATGTCGGCGAAGAACACTCGAATATACCGATGCCACAGCAGATTTAAGGGAATTACAATCAACAAGACGATTATTTATAAATAATATAAACATATACTTTTTAGTTGTGAAAGAGGACAAAGAAGCTACTCCTTGAATATTTACATGTAAATCTTTATTAAAATCTGTAAAATTTCGTAGAGTTTCGTCAGATTTATACTTATACATGGATTGAATTACTGAAATTTTAGAATCTCGACCCCTTGTACATATATCTGGCAGTGAATCAATGTCTCTTTTACATGTAAAGCTTATGCTGTCAGAAAAATGTATTGCATATCTGCCTACTACACTGCATATTTTTCCATACTCTTCGCGAATGTTCGTAAATGTAGATTTACGAATAGGATTTGTGTAGAACATGTTTTCTACGGTGATCTGAGAACCGTAATTACCACCGCATACATGAGGTTCATTGATCGTTGAGGAATCTAACCCAACCATGGCCCCATTTATGTATCGAGCTGAAAATGCTAATTCAGAATGTTTGTGGCGGGAAATTACAGAAATTATTGCAATATTACTAATACTGGCAAGGGCCTCTCCTCTAAACCCATATGAAGTAACTCCACAAAGATCCTCAAAATTGTGGATTTTACTTGTAGCGTATCGATGACATAATAACGCAAAATCTTCCTTTTTTATGCCATTTCCATCATCAATGATCTTTATGTATTTTAAACCAGCTTCTTTGGCTATAATTGATATTGATTTGCTCCCAGCATCTATACTATTTTCAATTAATTCTTTAATAGCATTAAAAGGACGTTGAATTACTTCGCCTTGAAGATATATTTTAAAAGTTAACCTGCTGATATTTTATCGATTACATTTTGGGGTAGTTTCAAAATATCTCCTGACATATCTAAATCCGCCATTAAAACTCATTTTACGAATTAATCCGAGTTTTTTTGTTGAGTGGGAAATGCTTAAATTCCGAACGATCGATCAAAAGATTCCTCTATCTTTTATCGACATATAACTGGGAAAAAATATTTTAATTGGTTGAAATATTAAAGATTATAGATTAGGGTAGTATATTCACAAGGCGTTCTATTTACGCCGTGAAAAACTAATGTAAAAAAGGCCGCGAAAAAATCATGGTCTATCAAAATGCGCTCGTGTTTATTTTGAAAAAAATAAAAATATTCCATTGTATTACCGGATTTTACTTCCAATATGGTCAGCTTAAATTGTAAACATATAATTATAGCTTATATATTTTTTTTATTTATCACCTCCAAAACATAACCTCAGAGTTGTGTACAGTAGGCCTAGAACATTTTTAAATAAATCAAACATTAACATTATCTTGATCTCGTTGAAAAATTAGACAAGATATTAAAATGAATCATTCGAAAAATATTTGTTGCATGCAGTATATTATGAAACGAATGATCAAGTTTGCTGAAGATGAATCTCTGAAAAAATCCCAAATTTTGTTGGTGTTCCTCGACCGACTGTTAAAAATATCATAGAAATGGCGAACATGAATTTGCAAGACGAGAAGACCCGAACACAGATGTATTGTTGCAAAATCAGAAATTTGAATTAATGACAACGAAATGATTCAGTTGAAAGATGGTAAAATACAACTTGTTTTAATTTAGGCCTTGCGCAATTTTGAAGTGGCTTAAATCTGAAGAATATACATGGAAGGTGACCATAACTATCCGTGAGAAGAGAAAAAAAAAGTTAATGTCAATTTTGGAAGATTAGTTTATATATCTGGCGGTACAATTCGCTGAATTTAATCTACCCATTTATCGGGAACAAAAACTTATTTATATCAATTAAAGCTCCTTCAATTTTCACATATTTATGCCGCACTCATCACCTAAAAATGGATAAACCCCATAATGTTGTAAATTTTATCCGTGACAGAAATATTCTAATGATTTGTGCAGTTAATTGCGAAAATATTGTTCCCAGAAAGGCAATGTCATTTTTAGTGACCTGAATATTTTAATAGAATTTCTGCTGGTTGTCAAAGAAACTCTTGGTGATGAGTTAGACTTTTTCTTGGTTTCGAATGACCTAAAATTTGCATTATTCCACACAAGAAATTTATGATGAATATCCTTTAGAGATATCACATTAACCTCGGTATTCACCATTTTAAAATCCGGGTGATACGATATTCAGCTTTAAAAAAGGTATTATTCTGAAAGATGACCACCCCCTCCCGCCTGATCTCCCTTGCGATTGATTGGGAAGGATGAGCGATTTCTAAAATATTGTTCTTTTCAATCCTCTCTCATACTACTTTATGCACGCGTAGAGTTTTTAGAAGTATGCATTCGAGAAGATATTAGAGGAAATTTATATATTTATTAAATTAGATTATTTTAGTAAATAATATAGTTTTGTATCAATTTCTAAGAAAATGGCAAAATTTAAAATATAATTTATAAAGTGATAGAATTATCCGTTAGAAAAATTTGAAATAATGCTTGATGATATTGAAAATAATATTTGGATGTAAAACGGGACACATTAGCTCTTTACTTATTAATTCATTGATCTTAGAGCTAATAAAAACAAATTAACGTGACACGCATGCGTGGGGCATTATAAATTTTTTCCCATGAATACTATTCCCTTAAACCACTATTTAATATTAAATTTATATATACATATTGTTACAAAAAAAATGTGCGCTGCAAAATAAAAAAGTTTTTTTAAGTCTACCTAACTTTATGAGGTACATACGCGCTCTTTTTGTTGAATAATTTTTTTATTAAATCCTACCCATTCACTGCAATCTTCATGTATATTAAGAAAGAGTGGGGTTTTTATTATCTACTCCCCGCATGTGCAAATTCAATAATCTGATTAAACTTTAATTATTTCCGTTCCTATTCTTCATATCGCATTAATTTTTCATTTTTTATTCTCCCTATGACACTAATACTCCGTTATAATTCCAATCTTGACAGAAATTTACTAACTATATTTTGTGACTTTAGAGGCAATTAAACGTACATCTTTAGCTCCACTCAATCTCAGAATAACAAAGCCATCGTTCAAAACTAAACCAATTAAAACTTTTATTCAAAATTTAATTTAATAAAAAAAATTTATGAAACATAAAAATATTGAGCCTATTATTGAATTAGCTTCACAAAAACCAGGCGAACTCAATCATCTTACTTTCAGTCGCCCCTCTGGTAAAGGTGAATATCCCGACTAGGATTGAGGCATCCGCTTTTTATGCATGTTTACCATCATAATTTCACATAGGATGCGATATTAGTTTAAGTACGGCATCCTAAACTTTATTAATTTAAAAGGTAAAATCCTACAGACCTCTTTCCTGATAAAAAAAAAAGGGTTCTATTCGGTTATACGAGCCGTTTTTATTAAAAAAATGAAATTTTTATTATTATTTTTATTAAAACGAAATTGAATTTTTTAAACGTGTTTTAGATCACCGAGGGCCAAAATTCCGCAATATTTTTTAGAATTTGTTCACATGGATCTTGGTTGTTTCGAGTGGATCGCCATATATATTCTGAAATGTACGAATCCAAAAGATAACATGCGTTCCTCTTCTGCGCTTGTTTCCCTCTTTGGCCTATCCCCCTGTTCTGTCGATCGTTTGTGTATGAGCTCCGCTTATTGGATCTACGAAATTCTTGATGTGGTTTACTGTTAAGTGTTTGTATCGTTTGTTGTCCCCTATTTTAGTATAGGATTTCAATTTGCCGCTTATTATAATTGTTGGGCTTTCTATCGTTCCGGGTTTAATCCATTTGTATTAGTGGCAATAGGGTAGCTTCTGTACGATCTTCTACGGGGATTATAAAGCATTCTTTGCTCTCCCTACAGATTCCGCCAAATACATATTGTTGAAATTATTGATTTAATTTACAATGAATTACAGGGGGAGTTTAAAACGGATCGTATAACCGAAATG
>SGJC01000984.1:0-10357 GCA_009887335.1 Henneguya salminicola
GGCTGGAAGGCATACACGCAATTAAATCAATATGGATATGATCACGAAGTTATCATTCATTCCGAAAACTTTGTACACCCAGATGATCCAGAAATACACACTCAAACCGTTAAGAATATGTGGGGAGTTATTAAACGGTTTCTTCGAAAACATGAAACGAATCGTTCTCCCCATGACTTTGAATACGTGGCAGAGTTTTTTTTTAGATGGCAAGTCGAAAATGTATTTTCCTCGTTCATCGATCTTATTCGATATAAATACGGGTTTTAATAATATTTTATATTCTCTGTATTTATATTCATATATCACATCAAAATTTTCGTTTGAACCTTTAAATAAATGGCAAAGAATAGCCATTAATTTACGTACGCATGTGCGACGCGTGTATTTCATATGCTCATAACTTTTTACTGCGGTATGTTCATGTTATAAAAATTGTAAAAAACAATTTAAATATATAGATATTAACTATATTTTTTTTTTAAAAGTGG
Organism: Henneguya salminicola; assembly: GCA_009887335.1. Taxonomy (NCBI): domain Eukaryota; kingdom Metazoa; phylum Cnidaria; class Myxozoa; order Bivalvulida; family Myxobolidae; genus Henneguya; species Henneguya salminicola. The sequence continues at coordinate 492 of SGJC01000984.1, forward strand.
CCTTCGTATAATAGATTTTTACTCTTAACATTGATTCATCATTGCAATATCGTTAAGGGATTCAATATATTAAAACGTTGACAGCTGTTAATGGCAATCAGGATCGTTTTTGGTCGTACTTTGAAAACACGTGGCTAAAAAGCTACGAGCCCTGCTTATGGAATACATACTTACTAAACGACGAAGATGTTGCAAAGAACTAACAATGCACTGAAAAGATACAATCGCAGTTTGAATTATCACTTCTCGAATGCACATCCTAACCTTGCCTGTTTTATTCAAATCATCAAATCCGAATTTCAATATTATCAAGAACACTGTAATCAGATCCGTCTAAAGTCTTGAGTTATTTTTTAAAGATAAAACGAAAAACCCTAAACCAGATTTAATAGAATTAGAAAAATACCTTAAAGATAAAACAACTAAATATTTGTGAGTTTGCGCATTTTAAATTCTGCGTTTTTCTCCGTTTCACTAATTTTTCGGTCACGGCTTATGATAATATTGAATTTGATATGTTGAAATCAGTTTATGCCTTTTAATTTTTTAGATTAAATTTAATCTTCAAAATAAATGTAATTTAAGTTAAAAATTAGTGATAAAAATCAATTTTTAATTTTATGTTTTATGCTTTTTAAAAATCAATTAACTTCAGTTTAATAAAATTACAATCAATGTACCAAATTTGATAAAATGAAAATCATACATATACGTTATTCAATTTATAGAAAAATTAACACAATGAAATAATAATAGGTGGCATGATTTTTCGTGCCTCTTTGTATTCCAAAAAATCGCTTAAAAAATTTTTTTTTCTTTGTTATTGAATAAATTTAAAACACATATTATAAAGTGTGTTTTAATTATTTGGATTCAGGATAATTTTCATATAATTATGGATTTATTATTCCCATAGCTGTTTGTGAATATGCATCAAAACGAAAGAATCGCCCTACCAAATAAGTAAAATAAATTTTTAAGTACTCTGAAGAATTGACTGTAACTTTAAAAAAGCATCCTCAAACTATCCATCACAAAGATTTCAATATGATTTCGGATATTGAAGCTGAGAATGCAGCAGCAGAAAAGAAACCGAAAGCAATCATTGATTTTTTATACCAAGAGTCTTAATGACATCGTCTCTGATGTTGATAGGACTGCATATCTATCCAAGCGATAAAAAAAAATACATTCGAGATTGTAAAAAGAAAGATGGATTTAAACTTCGGATCAATTAAACTCATTCCTAACCCTTTTTTATTGATAAAAATAATATAATGATTCGTGTGATTAAAAATAAAGGTTATAATGCTATATAAATTCAGTATGACGGTTGATGAATAAACAAGTCTATGAGGTAGACGAGGTTTCGGAATAAATTTCCACGACGATGAATAGAAGAAAACTTTTAAAACAGGATAAATACATATCGCTGCACCATGCAAGGCTGAATCCATTGGACACAGCCTTCCTCCCCATTTGAGATCATTCTGTGCAAATTTTGAAAAAGATATAGTTGAATCCCACCACGAGTGGATGCTTTTGTAGCTCGGCATTCCTTTTGAAATAGGTTGAATGTACAGTTTGGTTAGTGGGAGTCCCATGCTATCGCTAATTTTGACAGTGGTGCCTACCTGGCGTCTAGGAAGAGGCCGTCAAGCTTATCTGGAAAGAGACCAGTATGGTTTTACACATCCATTTCGAGACAACAAAAATATATAGTTGGATCTACTCAAGATGGAGCATCAATAAATAAGACGTTTATGAAACATGTGAAAGTAATTGGGCAGTGTTGTATCAACCAGGGCATGTACTTAGGATTGCGGCACGTTAAACAAATCAGGTGTTGATTTTTCATTATTTGAAGGAGATTTCAACGATTCTGATTTAATTATCGACCAACTTAACTTAAATAGTTTATCGAAGCTTCAAAATGCACTGTAACTAATTAAACTTGCCGTCGAAGTAGTGAGTCATGAGAAGCCTAAATTCTTTACAGCAAAAACAACGATTCAATTTATGCTTCAAAAATTGATTTATTCAAATACTGTATTAATTCCCAATTCTATGACAATGTAAAGCAGAAGTAAATCAATGAACGATGAAACGTAGATATCATGAATTTATTCCAAAATCTCAAAGATCCTTCTAAAATTTCCACTAAGTGTATAATAACATTCGCAAAAAAGTTGTCATCTCGTCTATTCGTGTTTAAGTATATATCCTTTTGTATGGTGAATAAACTGAGGAATTCTTCTAATAAGATATAGTCAATTAGCTATATTTATCTTCAAGATGAGTTGAATTTATTGTTACAGAATGAAAATTTATCAACATTAACAACTACGGCACGCAATTTCAAATGATTGAAAGAAAAGCGCATTTATTAAAAAAAAGGTTTGAAAAAAAAGAACAGAAAATTCGCAAAAACTTTTTGATTAACTTCTCATCACCTAGCCGACCTTGACTGGTATGGAAATATTCTTCCATATGTACGACTTTTTAAAAAAAATTCGTTCTAGTTTCTCCGAAGAATCTTTGAACGCGTTTGTATTCTTGAAATCTTATCATCAAAAATAATTTACTTTTGAACCGACGAAATTGGTTGGAAAAATGAATCATGCTTGAATTAACCTTTTTATCTTTTAATGTAACTTTTTATAGTTCAATATCACATAACATTAATTGATTCAGAATTTTTTTAAAAATAAAAAGAATAAAAAATTCAGTCTATTTTGAAATTTAGTGGTTAAAATAAATAAAAAAATTAAAGCCCTGTTTAAGAGAACTCTTATCTTACATCCGCCCGACATGGATTCCATTATCTCTTAAGATTTTCTTGAATTAATCCAAAATAAAGTAAAAATGGAGAAAATCAAAAACCGAAAAGGGATTCGAGGGCTGAAAGTAGAATGCCGCTCATTCATTACATATAAAAACGTTTCTCCTTTCTTACTTTCCTTTCCGGCTATCATGTTGGTCTATGCAGAATTTTATTCAGCAAATAATGTGCTGACGAAGAAACAATATCTATTTACATTTTTAAATGAGCGGGGACTTTGTCATAAAGCTAAAACAAGACGTGGAAGTTTAAATTAACAAGCTCAAAGAGATATCTTGAGTAGAATTTTTCTTGCCATCCATATTTTTTTTTGTAAATAAAAATTACTTCATTTGCAAAATGAAATTTATATTCGGGTTTATGTGGAATCTAAGAATCTTTGAACCCAAAAATAGTTTATAAAGAAAAAAGGATTGATACACTGAATTAAGCACCGCTTTAGTATGAGGTCAAAACATGTCATTTTGGTGTTGCTCGATTTACGAATAATGGGGTATAAGGTTGGTGAAACAACATCTAAACTAGTTCATTATCTTTATGTGCTCATGTAACTTAATTGCAAAAGGAATAGTAATCAATACGCATGTCCACTTATAAACAACTGCTTTTCCGTTCGAATCTTTTATAATCGGAAAGATTCGAACTGACTGTATCACTGGAATGTTAAACTCTTGAAAAAAAAAGCGAAGAACACCGTAAAAACTAACTAAGGAAATCCAGGGAGGGTAGCACACATTTTAGCTGTATTAAAGAAAATACGATTGAAAAATCAATTCCCGATATAACATAAAGGATATCACAAATTCGAGCACAAAGAAACATGAAATTAGTCAAAGCGTAAGCTATCAATACTTAGAGTTACGACCCTTTAAAAAAACAACGAACACTCTTGAATGACTGAACCCTCGCCTAACAAAGAATCGGTTCATTGGGCATTTAGGGAAACCCCTGACCAGGGAAAAAGGGATCAATTTATAATTTGTATAAATAAATAACCATGTAACAGAAACTTTTGAAATATTTTCCAAACAAAAGTTATCAGGCTTATGAGGTTATCCGACATGCAAATACATCCACGTCTCAATTCAGAACGCATAAAAAATGCATCGTAAGATATATTTATTTCAAGGCTGGGGAAAAGGAAGATAAAGAATTTTAGAGAGCTAGTCATAAACGATTCGAAAAGAAATCGTAAATAAAACCTTCAATCAAACAAAGGATTTTTTATTCTCTGGAGGAAGGAAACATTAACAAAAGTTTGACTGCCTAGCAATGGATTATAAATGTCTAGGATGTAGAAAAATGGGGAGCGTTGCTAGTGTATTATTAGCTCTAGAACCGCATGCATTTTTGCATAAAAATACATAAACTATCTCGAAGACGAGTTTAAAAGTTATTGTTTTAATTTATACGCCTTTTTAAACCTATGATCCTTTGTGCCCGGGTATGTTCTTTAATTTTATTCAATTTTTCAAAAATATATCATTCCTAATTTATACAATTTTGATATTGTTTTAAGTCGAATTTTTCAAAAAAAAACATTTTTGGTCATAATTAGATAATTTAAAATTTTTTCTCTCTTGAATATCAATTTTTTTTATTGTGGCAAATTGCTAAAATTTAAAAAAAAATGATAAACATTGTTGAAATTAATAATTAAACTGTAAATATTTTGATGAAAAAAAAATAGTATTGAAACTAATAATAATAATTCATGAACACTACAATAATTAATTTTGCAGTTTGTCGCACGATCTTCACGTTTTTTCATTCTTTGAGATCCCTCTAGTTTAGTAAGAATGCAAGAGTTTACAATGGGGTCTATTATTTGTATGCATCTGCATGGGAAGAATGGAGAGCGCTAGATGTCTTACTTTGAGATTAATAAATTGTAAGTACTCGCGTTGAAACTGATTTTAAAGTACAAAAGGCGATATTAAAGAGTGAATTTCAAAAATAATTTTGTTAAATTCATTTAAAATCCTAAATTAGATGAGTAAAATTATGTTCTGCTCAGATATTACTTTCATACTGTTTTAATCAACAAGATTAAATATCGGAAGAGGCCATAGTTTAATGAAAAAGCATCACAACGTTCGATTCCATTTGCGCACGCGCCCGGATGCGTTTAAACTTTTAGTATCGTCTAAAATAGGGCAAAGTTCAAAAAAGAAAAATTGACACATAATATAGATTTATAACCTCGTCAAATATTTTATATTTATGAGAACAATTTTTTAGGATCTGGTTCAATATTACCCGCCTACCGCATTGCACGGCGAGAATAATGGCCTAAATCTGACAAAACATTTTTTACTCCTGTTTTTAATCATTTTAAATCAACATTTTTTATAGGACAAACTAATTTTTGTTATTGGAAATATTTTGATCAGTCGAGAATTTATTATTGTGTAAAATAAATATAAGAAAAAAATCAAAAGTTTTTCATCCAATTTATAGTTATTTACTAATTTTTATTTCAGAAAATGCAATTTAGTATCGTATTTCAAAAAGTATATAAGCGCAACCGCATGTGTGAAAAATGTGGGAGTACAAATTTTCTTTTACAAACTAAATATTTGAGGTGCTCAAGAAAAAAAACTGTAGGTTCATACATCGAATTAATAAATGAACTTTCTTTAACAAATATAAATTGTCATAATGAAATTTTGATGCTGGCATATTTTTAGTTGCGTTTATCAAAAAGCAAGAAAGCTGCATTCGCATGATACTCCAAATATTCGGTGTCAAAACATAAAAAAATTAGCAAGCGACAGTTTAGATTTGATCGATTTTGAGATCTAAGGGCCTGGAATTACAGTCGAAGTCGATGAGTCAAATCACGAGGAAAATAAAAATAATCGGCTTCATCCGGTTGAAGGTTTATGGGTCTTAGAGAGAGTAGAAAGAACCACAGAACGAAAAATATTTTTGGAAAAGGTTCCACATAGAACGGAAACACTTAATTGCCAATCATACTTACTCATGCGTTTCCGGGTTTGATCGTTATTCCTGATTGCTCTCTCAGTAATTTAAACATGTAAAATTATTATACCCCTCAAACGGTAAACCATTTCATTACATTTAAAGAGAAAGTGACTCGATCCCCCACAAACACAATTCAAGGGTCTTGGGATTCTCTTAAATACGATATTGCCTCTTGGATGAGGACGAATTCTCTTGATGAAAGACAAAATGTCGTTGAAATCTAATTTTTGATCAATTACGGAAGTTTGAAAGGCGACGAAAACACTCAGCAGATATCTTGGGAATGGCTTCTTGCCTGCTTTACGTGAAGGGATTTATATTTAAATAAATTATTTTAACGTTTTTATTGTGATTTTCGTAACAAAGTGTGGGTTTATTTAAAAATCTGTCAAAAAATATGTCATCGTTATCAGCACACTTTGCGGGTTGGCGGTATTGAACTTTAGCCAATATATTTTTTAACTTTTAAAAATTATTAATTATAAATGAACATAGATTTATTTAATTTTTAAAAATTTCACCATTTATAATTACATCAGATTTAATCGCCCTTGTGCGCACGCATTGATATTTTATCCGTATTTGAGTCATTTGAGAATTGGTTAAATTGATAAGGATATCCTGCGAAAATGAAATGATTTATTGTTTTTAAAATATTTAAAAAAAAGAAGCGGATGCTGATATCTCCGTTGCGCGCGCGTATAATATAAAATTGTGTTTTTAAATATGCTTTTATTATAAAACTATTTTGGTTATATAAATATATTTAATTTATGCTTAAGATATTCTTTTAATTTTTGAAGCGCAAAAATAGCTCGTTTTCACGATTTTAGGACTTTTAGGCATCTTTTGATTAATAATGGACGCCATTGATCGCCCATTTCAGCGAATGACCACTTTTCTAAATGTTGCCAATAAAACCACATGTTATTTAAAAAATTTATCAATATTATTTGTTTAATTGATTAAAATAAAATTTATCGCGGCGTTTATTTTTCGCCTTGCCAGGCTTTTATTTTGAAGACAACAGCTGCGATATATTAATGATTTCTTTAAAAAATTTAAAAAAATCATCACGAATCGAATAAAACACAAATATAATTATTTAATGTACAAATAATTCCTTCGTCTTAGCCGTTTAAAAGTTTATTCATATCTGCGAAAAAATTTACGCGTTAAACTATATTCGAATTTATTTTAAGATAATTTAATTCATTTTGGACATTATCTTAATGGCCGTGGCATTGTGTCGTGTTTACGAAACTACCCGATTATTAGGTGTTAATTATGAGTGAAGAAAACGATCAAGAAGATAGTTTAAAGGTTATTTTCATTTAAAAATTCTTAGAAAGTCAAAGAAGAGGAAAATTATGTCACGGTCAAAGTTTTGGATACCGTATAACATTCATTTTTAATATTTTTAGAACGGGTCGCACACTATGTTCAAAATTAACAGAACTGCACAATTGGCAAAACTCACAAAAGCCTATTGTGAACGAAAAGTTTTTTCCAATCTCTATATTTTAGGGCATAAAATCTAGTAGTGTGCGCTTTTTCGTCAATGGCCAACGCATAACAGATGCTGCAACCGCCAAAGAAGTTTGAATTTAGTTTACATTTTAGCTCAACATCGAAAATGGAGATGTTATTGAAGTATTCACAGGACAACAAGGGGGTTCGATTATTCAAGCATATGCTGTTTGATGTTCTCTGCTTTAATTTCTTTTTATTAAATTTATCCTAACCAAATTTTACGTGTGATTTCATACTTTATTATATATTTTCTTTTAAGATAATCGATCGTTTTTAGCACTGATATAATCATATTGAAAGCTATTTCTTTTTTAACTTAGAAGGTCCGGGCGTATGCGGGGGCATAACTTTATTCTTACCAGTGCGCGTGCGCGTTTGTGTTAAAATATTATTACGCGCTTACTGATATTTACTTTTTATTAAATCAATTTAATTCAAATATTAGTTTACATAAATTCGACTTTTCTTTCCATGGTATTGAAAAATGCAGCAAAGCTAACATAGCTTTAACAATATGATCCAAATCACCCTGTCGTTCAAATGGTACCTTGTCTTACACAGGATAATTTTTTATGCCTTTGTTTTGAAACTACAGATCTTGGTGTTTAATGTTACTATTTATCTCACATTGGGCGTGCGCGTTGGAAATATCTTGTATTTCATTACTTTATTACATGTTTAGATTTGCGAATTAGTTTTAGTTAGAATATTTTCAGTCTTTTATTTTCTTATCAGACAAGCAAATTCGCAACCTGAGGAAAGGGGCGGGGGGTAATTATATTAACGATTCATTTTTCTTGTTTCACTAACCCTTCTCTCGTTAAACTCACCGTTAGAATTTTTCTCAGACGTGCTTATTTGTCAAATTAAGTGACACTACGCGATTACTATAGAAATTGCAAATGGCACCATTACCACTACCTCACGCATTTAGTTATAAAATAAATGTTTATTCTACCTTAGTTCTACATTTTTGGTCTCAACTGAATATTATATATCTGTTAACTTACTGTGTAATGGAATACGAATCTCCCCTTTATAACCCATATATCCTCAGCATAACATTGTGTTGTAAGACGACGTGATAATATGAATTAAAATCTTATTTTTCTTTGAAATAAAAAGGGTGGAGGAATTTTAACACTTTAATCATCTGCATTGTACTGAATTTATTAAACCCCACTAACACGGAGTCTTAAATAAAAAAAATAAGTTAGAATGCTAACTGTGAGATACAGATGGTTCCCAACTTTTCACAAGTCTTTCTAAGACACGACAGTTAAAAAAATACCGCATTCATAATATGTTATCATCATATTCATTCGTATATAAAAGGACAAATATCGTCTAAATACAGTCAAGCCTCAATAATCCAACGATATAACGGAGGTAAACATAAAAACACCCTATATCTTGTATTTCTAAAATTTCCATATCAGAGAACAAAAACTACACCAAAACTCTTGGTGGTTAGTATTCAACAAAAAAAGAGTCAGAATATGACATCATCAAATACGAAAAAATCTGAAACTATACTATTTACGCCAGTCACGCGCATAAATATTTATTCTTTTTTATGTCGAATTCCAAACTGACATGCGCGTTTTCAATTGCTCATTTAATTAAAATTAAACAAAAAAAGTTAAAATTCCAGAGGCAATACAAAAATATACAAGATAAAATGTAAAAATATATCTTTTACTCACGCTGAACAATTATAATTTTCGATGAAAATTGGTACGATGTTAGGTCGACCAGTATTTGACGAAATCGCTAAACAAAGAAGAAAAATGGCTACATTTTGAGGATTATGCTTTTTCAACAAAAATTTGTTCATGAAAATTCCTAAAATTATAGTAATTTCTATTATTTTGGACCACATAGTAAAATTTAAAAAAATGTTGCTTTAACACAAAAAGTTAAATAAATTTCATTAAAACTTGGAAAATCGAATGTTGGCTGCGCATGCGTGGTTACAAGAGGTTAAACTCACACATCGTCGCAACAAAATATATTTACTTGGTGAATGAGATTATTTAACAAAAGTTGCGAGTGCAGATACGCGTGCAAAATGCAATTAAATACTTGCAAAACAAGCCCTGAAGCATTATTTTTAATCGACGAAACAGTGCTGTTATGTAATCTAGCCCCTGACAAAAATCTTTCAATTAAACATAAATGAAAAAAAGGGAAGTAAATTAAGAGTAAACGTCGCTGTAACCGCTAAGCCATATGGTTCAATCAAATTAAAACCATTTATGGTTTGACATTCAGAGTCCCTCATATTTTATTATTTTTGATGTTTCTATTTGTGTAATTTACAAAAATAATTCTAAAACATGGATAATTACCTATTATTTTTTTTGGTATTTTGAAAAGAAAAAAAGGGAGACTAAGTAAATTACTGTTTAATAATGCGCCGACTCAAAAAAATAGTAATATTTAAATATTTAGAACTAAGTTATCTTCCTGACAATATGAATAGCCGGTACTTGTTTGGTAT
>SGJC01000985.1:0-15371 GCA_009887335.1 Henneguya salminicola
AGCAGAATATTCAAAGATAATAATAATAAAACTATACAAATATTAATACAATTTTTCTAAAAGAAATCAAATTGTTTTTCATTTGTTTTGAGTAATTGAAGATGCTGAGGAGTTGGTACTGGTTTCTTTTTCTTTCTTTTAGAATTCCCCATAATATTCGTTCTTTTAACAGGTTGTACTGAACATTCAGCTAACGTAGAAGAGGATATATCATCATTTTTTAAATTTGTATTGATCGAAGAGGATATGAGTGTATTAATTTCATGCGAAATGGTAGAATTATTTACATTATTATCTACTTTTGGCGGATTTGAAGCTACGATTTTTGCAAGAGGCGGTGTATATTGTAAGATAGAACCCTCCTAAACAATATAAAAGCAGATGAAGAACTTTATTGTAAACTGAAAATTTTATTAAAAGACCTTTTAATTTGGACGAACAACCATTTACTACTTTATCAAAATATGTAATAAAAGCTGAAGGTAAAAAAAATTATAGCTACAATCGAAAAGAATCAAATTCAAATCTTTATCTATAGAATGCCACCAAGGTTGACCATTGATATCTTTGAGCTATTATTTACTACCAAAACATAATACATCCCGTTTAGACCACATACAAGCTAGTTTAATACATATTGCAGCGATATATGAACTTTTTAGCTGAACACAGAAATATGTCAAATGCAAACTAAATTCCAAAACAATGATATATACCTGCAGGAGGCAAAAAAATAAGCAGTTTGGCAAATTTCTTTTTGTACTAAATTAAACAAATAAATAGAACATTTAAGAACATCCATTGCTTTAACAATAAATATATGAGGATGATTGATCATAAACTCAAATCCTAATGTTTGAACCAATACTTTTTCATTGATAAATAATTTTTTTTCATTCTCTTCGATTTCCTTACAATGAACATTATTAATCTACTTTGACGGGTACAGTTTCAATTGGGGCCTTGATTATATTAAAAGCCAATAATATTTGTTTTGGATATCGAAGTTGTTCTTCAATTTTTGTTGCTAGAAATAAAAAAACTGGTGCCATATCCTATTTTTATATAAAATATGAATGTACTTTTGGAGAAAACAATTCCATTTGTTGAAACATATAAAATCGATGCATAAAAACAATAGCAGTGTTTGAGACTAACTGAGTTCTAAATATTATAAGTTGTTTTAATAGCAAAATATTATCATCATTTATAAATTTTTTGCGTATAACAATTATTAGCTTTTGAATCGTGTATTTCTCAAAAATATAATTGGTTGTGAAAGTTTGAATACACCTTTTCTTGATTAAAAACAATATGTGAACTGTTCAAAATTCAGAGAGACAGTGAGCATGAGACACGGTGTCTCTACTGGGAATATGTGACGATTAGGTTTGGGGGGAAGTGGGCGAGATTTCAACATTACTACTGACTATCTTGATATTGGTATCGAACTGTCAGTTAACGAATTCATACGAGAAGATTATTAAGGGTATGAAGCTTCTATTGAACAACAGTAACAAAATTGTTCACACCCATGTTGTGAGAACTGTTGTTCAAACGAAGCAGTTGAGGTTTTTATAAAAATATTTGATAAGTCAAATTTCTGAAGCAGTATTATTTAATTTTGTTTAATGTTATTAAATTTAGAGATTGATAAATTTAAACTGTTTTTCGAGCCAAAATATTTGAGCAGGTTTATAGTATGTTCAAGGAAATTGTTCATCAGTGAAAATAAATGTGGAGAAGATATATGGATAGAAGGGGAATCAAAAAAAAGTGTGCACTTGTTGTTTGGGATCATTTATTTTTACATATTTTTTTAAGAGAGTCGGAGGGAGGAGGTGCTTGAAAAGGATGGATACAATTTAAGAGGTATATTTGTAAAATGAGATTTCCCTGATAAAACTCTGGTATTCTGAGATTATATTGGGGGTGGTGTTCATAGATAATAAATATAATTGGAGGATTCTAGTTTCAAAGTTATTTATAATAAACACCCCCCGAGATACTAAAACTGAATATTTTACTTTTAATGTCATATCAACTTTATATTTTTGATCCCTTTGTTGATAGAATTGAACAATTGTGATAAATACACTTGATACAATTTGGCTAAAAGTATCTCAATATAATATAATAGTATAGAATTAGATCAATAAAAATTAATTATATTACAAAAAAAATTTTTTTTAATTAACTTGAAGAAATATAAAAAGGCTTAAAATTGATATTATCTACTGTGTATTAGATTTTATTAGCTAAAATAGAAAATGTACGATAAAATAATGAATTCAATATTTTAAACTAAACAATGATAAAATGGTCCTTCTTAAAGTGAATTAGCTGTAAAATAATAAGCAATTTCAAGGTTTAGTGTATGCTTTTAATAAATTATTATTAAGACACACAGTAAATAGTTTACACTATTGCGATAGACAAAATAATACATTTTTTAATGCAATCTTTTTTTGATTTCCGGTAATTCCTCAGTTTAGAGTGATGACACCGGTTTCAGTCAAATGTATTTGTTCAGGCAAAATGTGCTTGCTTACTCTGATATGGTTCATCAATCATATGCGATATTTTAGGTATATATCCATTCTAATTTAATAATATTCATAAGAGTCATTTTGATACGCCTTATTCTAGACTGTTGATCACATGTAGTTATTTTTTATATGATTAATATGTTCTGCAGGAATAAGTTAAAAAAAATTACATAATACACCACGTATATGTATAATCCCAACACGCACGCGCAACCAAATAGATAATTTAATCGCTCTTTTAGTTTGCACTATTATGTATATTTTTGGGCAATGTTGCATGTAATTAAAAATAACCATAAGTTTAAATACTAATTTTATAATAAAATAGTTTATCCCCGTGTTTCTAAACAGAACACGGTGTATTTTTAACAAACGAGGAAAATTTTCACTATGACTCCCAACAAAAGGTGCATTTTAATCGAATTACATTTCAAATTTGTAGTTTACATCGATTTTTATTTATTCCATTCTTCTGCTTATAGATTGATTTAAGTATTTCATGCAAAAATATAAGGTTCATATATATAATAATAATAATTTTTTATTCACAACGATAAAATATTAGTTAAAGAGATAAACGAGTGAGAAATTGAGATTAAGCATCGTAAAACAAAAAAACGATTTAATCCGAATACAGTATATAAATAATCTCCTTTGAAGCTTGTTTAATATATCTTGTAACAATAAAAAATATGTATAAAATTAGCAGAGCTGTACTGAAAGGACCTGCGAAAGCTGAATTAGTAAAATAACGTAAAAAATTCACGTTTAGTTTTTATTTACGAAAAGATCATATTTATTTTGTACCAATTTCTATTTCGATAGACATTCAAAAATTTCTATATGATACAATGTATCAAAAAACACGCCATGTTTCAATAACATGCGCACTTACTCTCGCAATAATCCTTGTTGTATTATAATGTAATGTCTATAAATTTTTTCTTATTCATAAAAATAAATTGAAATTTTTGTGAATAAGCAGTCATATTATTAGAAAAAAAGGGTAAAAAGAAAGTACAGATATTTACACAGGTGTAATATTTTTATCTTTTAAAAAATAAAATAAACAAAAATATAGTTTTTGAAGTTAATTACTCACAATTTTAGACGGCAACCAGCATAATTTATCATATGTGCACAGCTTTGACGATAAATAAGTTCTGTTTTGTTGTCTTCTTTGGATCCAAATGATGGGAGTGCTTTGAATGTATCCAATGGAAAGATCCACGTTGGAAAATCCACAACAGAATTTTCCATTTCCTTGGCTTTCAAATAAAAATTTATTGCGCATGTACAAAGTATTTGCCTGCGTATTTAGTGATAATTATTTAATATATCTTTAACAAAACGATCATTATTTATGAAGTTGAAAATAAAATTAGATTAAAAATTTTTATTTCAGAAATTGTTTACAGTTGATTGAAAATAATAATAAAGACTAAATTAATGTTCTACGTTTACCGCACGTAACTTGTTTTTTTTTTTAATTTTTGGTTACCATTAAATTATAAAAAAATTCAATTTGATCTTAGATAAACACCGCAAACTTTATTATGCTTGTAAAGTTAGTCATATTAGGAAATTTTTATCAAGATTGATAAATATAATCAAATTTTGAATATCACAATAAAAATATTCGTGCCAAGATAAAAAAAATAGGACCCGAGTGCCAAGTGTAAAAATTACAATGAAACGTGTGAAATAACTGATATAAATTCAAAAATATCAAAATTAATTTTTTTTATCATCTAAAACATTGTTTTTCCTGTGGTGGGTTTTACTCCAAGACAGGGCCAGGGAAGCTAACTACTGAGTCGCTAAAAAACACTTCAAATAAGCTGTTTTAATTCTGTTATCCTGAAACTCTAAATTATGAATAAATTACGCTGAATTGTGACGATTAAATAAATAATACCATTATCCACAACAAACATTTGGTTTCGTTTGTGGTAAGGTGTTTCGCAATCTCGTTGTTTATTGTCAAGTAACCTCTTAATACAAAAGCGGCGAGGTAGATGGAAGACACGCGAATGCGCCATGTTGAAACCGTCTATTTTACTCGCTTGGTTTTTTTACCCTCCGGCATAGCCCACATTCATTCAAATTGAGATTTTTTAAAAACTAGGTTTATTTTTTATTTTTTACTTATTGAAAAAAATATAAAGATAGATATAAAGAAATCAAACAAACAATGTGCCGGTTACGAATTATGACAAAAGCATGAACAATTGAGCGCACGATGTGCATTCAATTTCTTTTGTTAAAAAATGAATAAGCTGCAAACCGGTTTATTCTTATGATTACATACAATTTAGTTTGCTTAAGGGTGTTATTGCAAACCTTGGTCTCTTTATAATTGTGCCATAATTGGAATTAGAACGTTCGTAGCGCAGGAATAAGATCGTATAATTCGTCTAATTAATAAAAAGACAGAGTTAATAGCTTCCAAAACGACCTTTTTTGATTTTTTATCGGGCCCCTAAATTTAAAACTCTTTGGTCTTGTTATTATGAAGACTCTTAGTAAACTGTAAAAAGTTATTATCCCCCTATAATTGCCGATAAGTTAATAGTTCAAAAATACAAACATTGGCTTCATAAATATGTGATATAAAAAGGAAAAAATAATATATAAGTAAAGAGATCAATTAACACAAGGAAGTGTAAAATTAGAGATGGCAGCTAATATTTGAATTAACTATCCAACTACACTTATAAGAATATGGCTTTCTTCACGTACACGAATGCACACGCGTATCACAAAATATTAATCAAGTGTGTATTGTAAAATAAATACTATTTTAAAAATACAACTAACGCAGAATTCCTCTTTTTTTAACCTAAAAAAATACCATCAAAAGCTAAAATAATTTTTTATTTAATTAATAATAAAAATGATATTAAAAGGGATGGATGAAAGACATGGGACAAAGTAGCAATGGAGTATGCGCGATGGTAGTTACTCTAACTGGAGTTGTTTTAATGATTTAAATAATAGCCCTTTAGTTTGCGTGTATGCATTATAACATCTATTGACAGTCATTATGCTTAACAAAACCAAAAATTGATGTGAGACTTGCTCAATTACCAGTAAAACTTTATTATCAATATTTGTAATATAGATTAGTTTGATTGTTGAATCTATCTTTTAGAGAAAGATTTCTGGGATAAATATAAATATATTAAAATCTAAAAAATGTTATGTTTATTTATGTAAAAGTGTAAATAAAATAGAAGAAAAAAAGTAATAAAATAAGTTGATGATATATATATAATTATTGAAATATAACAATGTTAATATATTTTGATAAATTTCATTTTCTATAATTTATAATTAGATTGGAATTGGAATTGGAATTAAAGATGAATGTTGTTGATTATATTTATTTGATATAATCGTTAATGTATTTAATTGATATGAAGTACATTGATATACACCAAATCCTTTATTATTCAAACATAATGTTGTAATAGATAATATATCTTCTTTAGGTATTAAATTATAACAATTTAACATTTTAAGATTATGAAGTGAATAAATAAGTAATTTTCCAGTTGTTGAAATTGCTATTAAATATCTACAAAATTCATCAAAACAATTATATTTTGTATTAATTATAATAGATTTTTTTAATCTATTTCCTTCATTTACAGTTATTTTTGTTTTTAATTTAGTTTTAAAATTTTGTAAATTAATTATTTTTATTTGTTCTTCTGTACAACATAATAAATAATGATTGAATGATAATGTTATATTATTTTGAACAGTTTTAAAACATGATACATCAATATATTCTCCATTTTTTCCAATCATTTGAAATCCAATTATTGGAGCTTTATGATTCATTTGAATTTCTTTACTACAATCAACTGTTTTTAATATAATATTTTTATCATCATTAAATATTTGAAATTTAAGTACTATAATATATATTTTTCCACAATTTGATCCTACAACTAACATTGGTTTTATATTTGAACTATTTGATGATATAGGACATTCAACAAAACATAAACTTCTAATTAAACCTTTCAAAGTAGGATCTATTTTTTTTCCACTAATAAATCTATTAGACATTTCCATTATTGCTTGAAATCTTAACGATTCTCGATTAGTTTTTAATAATTCTGTATTTTGAGAAACACTCCAAACTAATATCATTAAATTAATATTATTTTACTTCGTTTTGACATTCGTGTGAATTGTCCAGAACCTAAACCACTTCTATTAAATAATGATTCCTTTGATATAAAATCAATTTCTTGTTCTTTAACACATTTTCCTAAACTTTTCTGATGATTTTCTTGGGGATTATTTATTTTTTTCTTTTTTGAAAATATTCTCAACGAGTTTCTTAAAGATCTTAAAAATGAATTTCTTTGTATATTTTCACCTCCACTAGTTATTCCTTTTTTTTCATATATATATAAATTAATACCAGAAATATCATATGTACATGCGCAGTAAATAATTGTTTTAGAAAAACAGTCATATAATAAAAATCCATAACATGTTCCAACAGCTAATCTTATTGTAAATAAAAGTAATTAGTTACAATCCCCATTTTAAACAATATGATATGGATGAAATTGGAGAAGATGGATGAATTGATAATACAGTATCGAGATAATATCCTGAAGAAAGAGATAAATTATTTTTAAGATTTAATTTATCATGTCCTTTCCAAATAAAACTTGGATATTTTTGAATTAAATTACATTCAATACGCTTTTTTTATTATATTTTAAATATTATTACATTTGGTGTGGGTTGAATGAAATTTTTTTTTTGATTTAATTTGAATATTAAGACATTTCCTGCACTTCCTCCTACAATTAATGTAAAACTTTGTTCGCATAAATATATTTTTTGTATTGTATGTCTAGGATCATCACAATATGGATTATAGAATCCATATTTTTGAGGTATTAATGAACAAATATTTTGATTTTTATCATCCAGCTCATTATTTAAATATTCATCTTGTATATATAGATCTGATGTTTTTATGCGATATAACATAGGGGATTCTTTTTTTATAGTAATATACCAAAAATTAATACAACCATCTTCATGACTTTAATAAGGTGAATGTTAATTTACCCAGTAATTATAAGATTTTTATCTTGTTTATTTTGGTTTGTTTTATATGAATATCCACCATCCAATGGCCATATCTATAATATTAATGTTAATTACAAACAAACATCAACGAAATTGGATAAAAAATCTCTTTTACCACTTTCTACGATATCTTCCAAAAATGATGGAGAAACGCATGAAACTATACAACTGGTAGTTACACAAGATGTTGTTATTGGAGGAAGATGATATGGAAGAACTTGATTAATTGTATATGGGGCAACAGTCAATGTATTAGGATCGATTCTATTAGGAACAATTAATAAAGTAATTAATTCATGTTCTGTTAAAATCATTAAAAAAAACGAATTTTTTTTTAATTCTGAATGTAATTGTAAATCGATGGGTAAGTCGATAAAATCTATTATAGCTGAACCTACTTCAATAATTTGACTTATTGTTCCACCAGTCATCATTGATAAAATATGACGTTCACAAGAGATATTATCTGGCAATCCTCCATAAAAAATAAAAAAAGAATCTCGCCAAATTATTTTTTTAATATGTTGACAAGATATTTTATCTCTTGGATAAAAAGGTACTAAAATTGTTTTTTTTTATTTTATTTATTACCTGGAGAATAATTTCCTAAAATATCATTATCTTTTGTTGTTTTTGCGCATGACCAACAACAAATTAAGCCATGAGAATGAGAAGATACAAACATTGATTCATTTGTTCCCCAACAAACTGAGAATAATTGTTCGTTTTTATTCATAAATGATGATATTCGCATTGATTTAACATCCCAAATTAAAATAATACCATATGAATATCCAATAATTATCTTAATAATATTTAGAATGAGGTAATTAGTTACTTTTTGATTTTCTGAATTATTTGGCATTAATGATTCAACGCAACCTAATTTTGAGCAATATTTTTTAATTCCATAACTTTAAAAATATAGAAATCAAATTGTATGCTTACTTTTGAAGAACAATTTCTTCAGAGAGAATAAAATTTTTAAATATTCGTTTTGAAATCTCATAAAAATGTACATCAGATCGTTTTGTTCCAATATAAAAAGTTTCACAATCAAAACCTAAACAAGCTTTTGTAATATTTGCAGTTCTAATTTTATCATAAAACATTATATTATGTACATGTTATTATCTATTTCATTAA
This sequence comes from Henneguya salminicola, assembly GCA_009887335.1. NCBI lineage: Eukaryota > Metazoa > Cnidaria > Myxozoa > Bivalvulida > Myxobolidae > Henneguya > Henneguya salminicola. Next base: position 8,823 of record SGJC01000985.1, read on the forward strand.
TTTGTTCTAATTCTATTTTTGAAATCTTATTAGATTCATCAAATTTCCATATCATAATACAATATGTTGAATTTTTTTTACAAATAGTTATAATTTTTTTCTAAAATATTAATATTAGTTAATTATTTTTTTCAAAATTAAATTATTAAAAAAAAAACTAAAATGACAAATTTTTAAAATGCCAAAAATTATGATAATTTTGAAATGGGGGATGGACTTTCATTTGGTTTAAACGAGCATGACATCTATAAAAAGTCATATCGTATTGATATCATCAACATTCAAATCTCACAAATTAAAGAAATTTGATGATACTAAATTTAATATATAAAAATAATTGATCGATAATATGCGACACAGATACGCCTTAACGGGACAATACTTTAATCGTAGTAAGTGTGTTTTGGTCAAATCCATGTGAGATGCAATTAATATATATAACTAATTATATCCCATAGGTTCAAATGTTCGTTTCTATGCTTGGTATTTATCGGCGCTCACACCAACATCCAAAAAGAAATAGAAAATTAAAGATAACTTAAAATCCTTTTTATTACCACCTATACAATCAGTTCTTTTTTTTATGCGGATTCCCACGAAACTTACAACTCACATAAAAGAGAACGGGATGAAGATAAAATTTACAGCGTTCAAAATATTAGGGAGGTCTTAAAATATCCTTTTTAGCCTTTATTATAAATTTTTACTTTCTATCCCCTAAAATTTTATCAATACAAAATATAAAGCAGAATTAGATTAAATTGAATATTAGAGAACATGTTATGCTTTTTTTTTGTCTCAATCATAAGTACGCGGATCATTATTGGCATTTTAAAAATTTGCCAGAATCATCTACTGGTACAAATATCTGTAAAGGCGAAATGAACATTTTATTTATATCATTGTCTTAGCCGTGAACTGGTCTATGGGTGTAAAAACATTCAAATCTGATTTAAATAAAATTTCAATTTCCAGATATTCTATCTTTATAAATAAATGGATAAAAAAACAATTGCAAAAGAATTCAGCCAGGTTTATTGCAGGACAAAATGAACAAAAAGTATTGCGCAGATAAGATACCAGACCAGCCTCGAACTTCTTCATTAATCCTCCAATTTATAAAAACGGAAATTTATCATTTTCTTAGTTAACGCGCAGAATCCTCATAATAAAGAATTTATACAAATCAAGACTAATCTTTAGCTGCCGATAGTATACTCGCAGCTTTTCAACAAATCAAAAATATACCCGGTTCTCTTTATATACGGTGAATACGTTCAATAGAAAGCGCGAAGAAAAACATATACGACAGGCGCGCATGCGCATAATACAAATAGAGAATACTTCCATGTACATAGACATACAATTGAAGATATTTTAAGGGATCATACAAGTTTGTATCTAAGATGGCTAAAACAGAAATATGTGTAGAATAAAAAAAAGAGCGAAACTTAAACCTCAGACCGAAATAGATCATAAATTAAAGATTAGAAAAATCTCAGATAAAAAAAAGGGATATATATTATTGAAACTGACTATAAGGTATTTTACTTGGATATTAATAATTCAATCCAAAGAATTTCGGGCAATACACATATATTTAGCAGATCCGTTATTTTAATGAGAAACAAAGATTAGTCTGCATCCAGGTTTGCGAACTCAATGTACGCATGACTAAAATATAAATGATATCCTTTCGCTTTTTTGAATTTAATTTCTAAAATTTACATTTAAAATGGTTTCGCTTATTTTTATGGTAAAAAAAATTTTATGGTAAAAAAAAATCATGAATAAAAGTAATGGCGTTTCTACTTTAATCGGGCTTTTATGATTGGTTTCATCGATGTAATATAATCGAAAAATTTGTGCAGATGTATATTATGACACAAAATTCGATCCTGTGCATTAAAAATTTAAAAAGGCTAAAATTTTGATTATCATCAAGGATCCTCTATGCAATTTTGACAGCTATCGCGTATATGATGCAGGTGCCTCAATATCCTGACAGTCATTGCACGGCTAATTTAATAACTGGAGACAGCCGATTTGGTATCATTAAGATTTTTCGAATGTATTTTTTTTTTAAATCCCGTTGGATCTCGTTTAGATTTAATAAGTTCAGTTTCGTCTATATTATTTTTTTAATTTTATACGAAAAATAAAAATTTTTATAGTATCGCGGTTATCTCATGACGGTAAGGAATTCGCAGTGTTAGCGAATAACCGTGATTTTATTCCCCGTTAAACTGCTATTTATGGAAGGTAAGTGATAAATAGATTTCTGAATAAAAAGAAATTAGAAGGCTTAGATAAAGAAAAATAAAAAATGGAACGAGATAATAAATGGAAAGCGAGACATTGAAATTTAGTTACATTCACGAGTTTGCGCAAGCGTGAAGGTTGTCTTTAAACATGATTCGCTCCGATATCACTTTAAAACGTGAATGATATATTTTATGAAATAACAAATATTGCAATCTGTCTAAGTCGAGCTGCTCTCAATTTCTCAACTATTTTTGTAGGGGATTATTTTTAATAATATTTTTTTAAATTCTAATTCATACTTTGATTCTGATAAATTCTATATGAATGACTTTCAGTTGGTTATCCATTAAGTCACCGATAAGTAAAAATCCTGGCGCGCCGATACTAAATAGTAGAATAATGTATTCATACACTACGATTTTTCCAATTTCCGTCCCAATAGCTAATAATCCAAAAATTTGGCTGTAATTCATACAAAATGGTTTGTAAGGGAACCCTAAGGATTCCATCTAAGAGGTTATAATATTTTTCTTACTTTTTCAACCTCTATAACGGGGTTTCCGTTTTCATCTTTAAGATTTTCATAAACAATTGTCCGTAATTTTATCTGTTTTTTCATCATAAAATGTAAAAATATTCGTTAACAAATTTCAAAAGAAAACGAAATTGAAAGAAGATAAGAAATAGTTTTTTTAACGGTTTCCTTAGGAACCATCCCAAAAACTAATAAAAACTCCGAAAGTGATAAATTTTATCATTTCTATTATTAACTACAAATTTAAAATACACAATCTAATCTGTGTAAAATTTTATACAACCGTCACAATACAGATAGTATTTTACGATATCGATGAATTTTTTATACAATTCTGACTCAAAAAATAGATTAAGTCCTATTATTCAATCAATGGTGTCTAATATTATGGATTTGAAAAGAAAAATAAAGCATGCGTGGAGAGATATTTTAAAATAAAAACAAAAAATTTTATAATTTCATCGTACGAAAGGTTTAACTTAGTGAAAATAATAGGGGTCATAATTGGAACATTCCTGTCTATCATGCAGAAGGGAGAAGAAATTTTGGCTCAAAATTTGAGGATTATAAATAAAATAAAATTTAACGTAAGAAAATTAAAAAAAAAAACTTTTTTTTTAAAATATCAAAGGAACAAATTCAACGTTGTCATTCGTTCACGCCGTACCACACTTTTTGTGTCAGCGGCTCTAGAACGGTATATACATCCAGCTGGCACAGCGGTGCGCCCAAAAGAATCACAATACGATATTTTTCTATATGTCATAGGAAATAAAAGTACCAAGCTAGAATACGAACCTAAATTAAAAATCCAAACTGGAGTGCCAGTAACAAACAAACTGCAAAGCTCAGATTTTTTAATTGGTTTTCTAAACCTATTTAAAGAACAAGAAGTATTTTTCCAAAGATGTGTTCATAATTTAAAATTTTTCAAACATGGCCAAATTACCGCTTGAGAAACATGTGTAGCTCCATGTCTTCATGCAAAATATAAGTATGCGAAATTTCTGAATACAATTTGTGTAGTTTTGAAATCTTTTTTTTTTATCGCAAATGCAATTAGATTTTCATAATTTTATATTTTTCCCTTTTTTTGGAGGTATTTTACAAAATAAGTTTCCGTATTCTGATTTGATAAAATGAACACTTTTATCCCTTTTATAACTCTATTTTTTTTTTTTATTTTGAGAAAATATGACAACATTAAACTATACGATAAATACCATCAAAATTAATAAAGGATTTGTAAATTTAAAAACGAGCATGAAAATTAAAAACCGCATAATATATATTTCATTATAAAATGGCATTCATTTAACATTATTATATTTTAAATTAGTAAAACATAGTTTTATTAATTTAAATACAAACTGGTTCAATTTCATGCTTTAAAATATTATCATGTATATTTTTGAAAAAATGCGTGCGGCTTGCTCTACAAACTGTAAAGTAGCTCAAATTTCTAAACATGTATCTAAATATAAACAATTTAGAATTCGTTTTATTCTAAGGTTCAAAATATCGCCTAATACCGCAAAAAGACATGTACGCAAACTCGACAAATAACATTAAATTCTAATTATTTCGGAGGTTTATGAATGATCTAAAATTAGCAAGCTGTTGATTTTGAGTATTTTGTGGATGCTTGAAAATAATTCCTGAAGCATTTTACCTTATTTAATGCCTCTTTCCTGGTAGTATTCGAATTCTTGTTTGATTACCTCCACGAATCCACAAAGAATTGAATGCGCGTTTGAAAGATTTTCATTTAGACGTCAATTGTATCCCTCAATCGCATTTTTAGTTCTGTTGACCATCTCAGCACTTTCACCCACGGAAACATTCCAAAGTAAAGGGTTGAATCTGATAAGCCAAGTTTGTCCAAAGTATGACCAAAATTCCGGCAAACCTTGTCTTTCTACTAGGAAAGTCTGGATATAAGTAATTGCGTCATTTATTTCACTATGAGATATTTGAGTCAACAATTCCATTTTAGAAAAAAGAATTGACATGTCTAGGCTTGATATTTGTATTTTATAAACTTCTTTCTGATGGCTTGCATCAAGTGGAAATAGCACCCATGAATTTTGCTCTCGGGAAATTCTTGTTTGATTGACAATATTAATGCTTTTTCCAAATCTGTAGTTAGGATACACGGCATCCAGTTGTACCCCATTAAAACAACGATTTGATGAAAACTTCACTGTATATGTACTCGTTTTTACATGCTACAAGTGCATTAACTATTGGAACATATATTTCAGCCCCTCTATCATAAACCATAACAATTATGCACTGGTAGAGTGGATGAGGTGCTGATCTAAAAGTTCCATCTATAAACATATGGGTGTTAATGTTTCGTAGGTAGCCCATATAATAATTTGGTGCTGTTCTCCATGGATATCAACTAACAAATACCTTTTAAAAAAGGTTGCCCATTTCTGTTTAGACTAAATGGAGGCGTAGAAATGGTCTGAATTTTGATAAAATTTGACGCGCCTCTGTTTCGTGTATTTTCGGGAAAACACACTTTTTTGACGGTATCTATCTGGATGGAATATCCGAAAATTGCTCTCGTAGTTGGCAACAAAATTCTTCATAAATTTGGCCCGGGTAGAGCTTCAAGCATAAATATTTTTCATCGATATATTTTTCAACAAAACCATCTGGAACACTTCTTTGGATTTGATTGGTCAATATTTGTTTTTCAACTGAACATGTGTGGAAGCCTTTCCTAGTGAGGGTATCTGGTCGAATCGTGTTTTCTGCAGATATAATAAGATTTTCCATTATTCTGTGAATTTTTTCGATCATAAAAGCCTTCGTAATTAAATACTAGTTTCATTGTTTTGCGCATGCCTCGCTGTTTTATGCGGTTTAAACAAACTACCGTTAAATTTCTTTCATATCTTTTGTAATAATAATAAAATCATTATAAAAAGCGATAATTCAGAAAAAGATCATGTTGCACGAAAAGTAGATCGTCAAAGAATGATAAAGTTATTGCAGATACAAAAAAAAAAAATAATAATATCCAAAACATGGAAAGTGCATTTATTCAAAAATAATTTTCAAACTATAAGAAATATTATATTTCTACCGTTAGGACTATTTTTTGAACATTAAAGTAAGCTAAGTAGATTAAAGTAAAGACATAATGTAGACCAGCACTAAGAAGAGGTCTTTCAAGAGATATGCCAACATATTAGACAACTAGGAAAGGATGATGCCACCCGCTTAATTCAAAGGCTTTTTCAAATATTTTTGAGCAAAAATTAAAATTTATTTAATAATTATCCAGAAATAACTGCTCAAGACAAGGAAAAGTTATAAACGAAACATGACGAGATACATACGAATTTCTATTGAATGCGCAACTATAAATGGGATTAAAATATATGCTAGGGCAGTAGAGTTTTCGAAAATAACTATTCACCCGAATTTGCCTTCATTTTCATGAGTAATGACGACCACTATCGTATTAATAAAAATACATAATTTTAAATATATTTTATTAAACATATTCAATAGTACATATGAATAATTTCCTTTTGAAAAAAAAACGTTTTTTTTATAATTTATTAATCTTTTTCTGACATTGATTCCGATTTATTGCGAATTTCATAAGATTTTTTTGGATTTGTTTAACATGGGGACCCGGCGATTTTGACAAATCTAAAGCGATAAAGTGAAACTTCCTTTATATCGGGGAATGTCCTCAATTTCCTACGTCCGGAAAATGCACGCAA
>SGJC01000986.1:0-13737 GCA_009887335.1 Henneguya salminicola
TGTGCGAAGGATTCCAATTTAAAGTTTGTTAAATTTGATGCCATTTTTGTTGCACTTATTACTTCTTCCTTGTCGCCAATATAATAATCAACAATTAATTCGGCGCATGCGCCATCTAATATACGATAATTACTATAGTATGGCTTCTCTTATTCTGCCTACAACAGACAACCAATCAGCAGTATTAACGTCAGTATAACAAGGATATATGCATTTTCCAGGTAGATGAATGTTGACTTGGTGATGTATGGATTTTAATTTTTGATCAAAACTAACCCTTTTTGTGTGTTTGAGAGACGAAGTGACGGAATGTCTTCGAATTACGTGGTTTGAGATTATGCTTGCCGGATTTAATCGGCCATTTTCAATCGAATGGAAAGCCGTTAAAAGTATTTCAGGAGGTAATTCGACAGCAGTTTGTAAAAATAAATTGATTGAGTCTCCGGCATGCGTTCGAATATGGTGCTGATTGATATAAGAGGTAAATTTGATAGAACGATGTATTATAAGAAACCGACGGTCACTCTTTGATTGAGTAGATCTAGCCCATTTCTAAAAGGGTAAGGCATTGGCATAGTATTTATAGATTGGCGCAGAGATGCTCGAACGGTCTGTCAAAAAGTCAGAGTATGCGTGCTCCTCTCGATATCTAATTTGCACAAACTCCGTAATTTAGCCTTCTGTTTCTGTATTTATTTCTCCCTTGCTCGCTTTAGTTTAACATTAATCTGACTCAGATGTTATTAGGAGCATGCCAAAAGGCGATTGTAAAATTTTAGGTCAGATGACAACTCCTTATAAATTCTGGTTTGACTAAGTTCATATATTTTCTCTTCGATTGGTTCGTTTTGGTTGAATATTTATACATTTTTGCATCAGGTACGGATTTTAATGGCGTTTAAATAAATTTCCATGATAATTAAGAAGATACATTTCGATAATATTCGCAAACGCATCAAAATAAAAACTTTTCCTTATGAAAACCAAAAAGATTATCGGGAATTTTAAACTTCGCTTTGGTATTTAAGTTGTAATAAATCATAATGATACGAATCATAAAAGAATATTTGCCACCTTCAGAATATTCGAAAATGAGGTGATAATTTTACCTGAAAACTGCTGCACAATTAGGTCAAATATTAATGATGGTATTCTTATATGTTTTAATTGTGCAAGTGAGGCTTTACAGCCATAGTTTTCGCCATAAATCAGCTATTGGTTGTAAAGAAAAATTATAACTCGCAGTTTTATGAGAAATAATTGGTATCGGCAGTTAATCAAGCATTAGTGTATACTTCTTTAGGTAACTGAAAAAAAACGAGAAAATGATGGAGAGTAATCAAAAAAGTTAGCTTACCAACTCGAATGTTTTATACCTGAGGAGCTTCCGTATCTTATGATTCATACTAAACTCCGTCATAAATACTCTAGCTTCTATTCGTAAAAAGCCCTTGCTGCCGTATATGAGAGATGGCATTGCATTAAATTTCTACGTTACCCTCCAACGCTCGACGTACTCACCAGTTAATCAACACCATGGATCATATGAAAAATGTTTTGGCAATTAAGCAAAGTGGTCCTTTTAGAAAGCTATAATTTTTACTTGAATGTGTGGGATTTATTTACTTATTTTTATTCTATTAATGCAGATATAATACAGTGCAATTATTGATCAAGTATAAATGTGTTGAGATTGTAATTAATTCGAAGTGAACGTCTGATTCGAGGAAAACATTTTAAGTAACGGCTTATTTTTTGGAAAACCAGACCTATCAAAATTGTCCCGAACAAAATTTTCACCTAAAGTTTACCAAAAATTGTAACTTCCCACAAAAGAGATAAAAAAATCCTTTTAGGATAGTAGTTTAGGGGATTTGAGAAACCACATAATACATGGAGGATAAAATCAAGCATCTCCCATAGTGCAGTGTTAAGCAATATGTCTATGTGAAATTTAGTAAAACAATAGAAAGACGAGTTCAAATGTAACAAAAAACGAATCCTATAAAGTTACGATTCAGCGTAAATTTAGGATTAAGTAAGTTCTTTTCCTTTTAAAACATAAATGAAATATGATTAAATAAAATAAAAAGACAATTATGGTAAAAACATACACGAGAATATATAAGGAATACTGCACACTACTAAAATCGTCTGTTCAAAGATGAGTAAAAAAATCTATTGAAAATAATTTTCGTGCAACCTTTCAACAAACATGATCGTTTTGGAGTCAGAAAAAATAATGGTTATATTTAACCCGTTCGATAATGGCATAACATTCAATTCAATTGTAGAGCAGAAATTTTAAATTTTAACGCCGATGAATTTATTAACTGATAAATACTATTAAATGTTGACAGTATAGGGTTTGTATTATTTTTACAATCGTCAGCATAATTTTCTCCGTAGCACCAGATGATTATTTGGTGGGATTTAATCTTTTTATAAAATTGAGCAAGATGGACAAATTATACCGCCTGTCGTTGGTAGTATTTTATTTCAAAAGAGATAATTGCGCAAAATTTATTACTTTCCTCATTGGCATATAAAAAAACTAAGGCGTAAAGATTTAACCGTAAAAGAAGAAGAGAAAAAGATATAATTTACAATATTAACGATTTTTAAAGACGGGAGCAGCGATTATTTTGTTAATTTTATTAAAAGAATATTAGATGGATATTCATGCATGTTATTATTTCGAAATCTGTCAAATTTCTAATAATTAATAAATTTGGTCTCTAAATGATAAATATGAGAGTTTTTTTATTTACTAATGTCGATTCCTATAGACATTTCCTCAACTACCGGGGTTCTGTTCATGCAAAAAATTTCATCGCACGACCATTTTACGTTCATCAACTAGGAGTCGTTCAACATCTTCTTTGTATTATTTAAACGAATCATGTGCCATATCCAATAACATCGCCGTGAAAATTAATCTGTTAATAACAAAAAGAGTAAGTTAAGTAGGAAAAAAACGATTATATTTCGTTTCGTAAAATATATTTAGTCAACAAGAAACAAAAGAATAGAAGATATCCAAGTTGGTATTTTTTTGAATCGTTATCCTATTGAAGTAGAAGGACAAAATTTAGCAAAAAAAAGGCAATTATTTAGCTTTATAAAATATTATTGACCTGTATTATTTAAAAGCAGCATTACTATCTTTGCAACCATGTTATGGTATAAGGTCAATTTGGGCGCATGTGAGCATGCACTGATTTACTGAGTCGCATTATATGGCATATCAACAAATATTTAAAATTTTTGTTTTCAGGGAGCAATTAAAGCTAGGTTTCTGATGATACTGCATAAATGGTTACATGCAGACGAAGTCAGAAATTGGCACCGTAAAATATGAAGAAAAAGTTTATAAATTGTCGAGTTGTAAAAAAAAGTGAAAATACGATAAAATAGGATGATTAAATGATTATTTTTGGTTTTTACTTGCAGTTCTAATATCTTAGTTGTTTCGATAATTTTTCTAAACTTTTTGGAACTCTGAAAATTTATTAGAAGTAAAGTGGAATGCGGTTTTAAAATGATGAGTTAAGTTCTCATTCACTTTAAGATATACAAACTGCAAATATATATATTTTCTTCTGCATTAATTTTTGAAAAATTAAAACAAAATTTTTTTAAAATGTTTAAATCGGCTTGTAACAGTTTCTTAAAAATATATTATTTTTGTGATGTTTTTTTGGGAAATTTGATTTTTTAAAATAGTGCTTTTTAAATATTCCCAGTTTCAAGTCAAAAAATTCTACATTATAATCGATCGCACACAAGTTTATCATATCATTGTAGTTTCTTATAAAATTATTTAGATGAGATAGTAGTCAAAAGTGCAACAGAGGGAAGGAAAATGTCTTGAGAATTTTTCTGATTTTCCTGTTTCGAGCCTGATCTCTTGTACTGCTTTCTCTACAGCCGAAATAACATGAAGCTGCTTAAGTGACGAAAAATCGTTTTTTTATCAAGGAGTCCAATTCGAAAGAGAGTAGTAAGATATAAATGACTTCTTTTATATAAATTTTTTCTTCCATTATTAGTAAGTTAAGGTAAATATAAATATGAAGCATTTTTTAGACTACGAAATATATAAATTTTAAAGTTATCAGAAAATAATAAAATTAGAATGTTTACTTTCAATTACAGTTGAATTTAAAAAAATCAGCCTTATGCTATTTCATATTTTTGATCGCGCGTCACTCGTTTAATATAAATATAGTTGATTCGGGCGATTAAACACTAATTTGTTAGTTTCGAGGTGTTTTGAACTAAATTAAGCATCCATGTAGTTATTTTACTATGTTATCTTAATCAATGACCCCATTTTTTATTTTCTAAGTATAAAAGATTTGAAAATAATCTTTCAGAGTGTTAAATATCTACATCATGTGATTGTATCAATGCAGACGATTTTATGTAAACAATAAACTAGATACCGCACGATCTTCAGAGGTTTGTAAAATCGTGCACTACCACCTAATTAGTATTAACCATTTGTCCATTTAATTTTTTTAAAATTTTCATCGGATCTTTACAAACAATTTTGAGAAAAATAATTTTTTAAAAATTAACCAAAAAACAAAAAAAATTAGCATGTAATATTATATACAAGAAGTAATTGGCCAAGATTTTCACGAAAGATCTATTTAGTCTTTGTATCTTTATTTATTTTCGTGCATTGAGCGACTTTAAAATCTATCTGCCTTTTTTTTATCTTTTTAAATCTCTGGGTAAAATATAATGGTTTGATGGTGATAACTTGTACTTTGTATTATTACCTTTTCAAAGAGCGCATTCCTATAGAAAATGTCGTACTTTTCGACGTTTTATGATTTTTTAAATTCTTAAGTTTTTTGTTCGGGTTTCAATGTGTCATTCAAAGAGAAGTTATATTATCAGAGACAGTTGCAAAGAAATATTCTTATTAGGCCTAATTATGTCATGCCGTGATAATAATATCATAAATATATTTTAATGCAGGCATGATTAAATTTAAAAATAACGTTAAAATATAATAAAAAAACTATTTATTCATAAAGATTGCGGCGTTTAACGCGATTGCGCTGCTTTCTTGATTCTGAGCTGTTATAATATTTTCATCAACAACTATATGGAGGAAACCATTTTTTGCGGATGTGTATTGCGCCCCAAGCGAACGCAACTGTAGCTCGAGGTAAAAATTTGAATGAGACAAATCTTGAGAATTTTCATTCATTTCTTCAAATAAAGTCGGAGCCGTTAGGGTGCATCCCTCAAATGTCCATTCGTATTTCTCATTTGATAGAGGATTGTTGCAAGCGGTTCGTGCGGACAAAAGGGCAGAAACGCCGTAACCAATTCCGCATATCAATTTTCGTTCTCGATGCATTTCGTTTAAAATATAACCTAACCGCTCATTGTTGGAAAGATCTACAAAACTGCAATACATAGATGGTATAAACAAGGCTGAATATTTGTGTGGATCCACCAAATCGAAAGGTGTGGATTTTTTCTCGATATATTCTTTATTTTTTTCTTCCTCGTCTTGAATAAATTGTATAATTCCACCAAGTGGACTGCTGAAATAGATATTAAAATACTGTTCAGTTAATTTTATAACGCTTTCTAAAGATTCATATTTTATTCCTTTTTCATGACTTGAAACTATAATAAGACAAGACTTTAATTTTTCCTTAATATCGGCCATTATAAATCGAGTCTGCGCAGAGGAACAACTAATGGGTGTAAGAGGATTATGGGCATTTCTAAAGCCTTTATCGACACAAATTCCGTTTTCCGATTTAAGAAACTACCGAATTGCAATAGACATATCTATTTGGATAAATAAATTGCTGAGAGGAAACGTCAAAAGTGGTGCGAAACGAAGCATAAAAGATGTGTTGATAATATTTTACAAAAAATTATGTGAATTAATGTTATTGGGTATTAAACCTATTTTTGTATTTGACGGTTCACCACCTGAAATAAAACTAAGATGCTTGCATAAAAGAAGGTTGCAGCGAGAAATAATTGAAAAACGAGCAGAAGATATCAAATTTCAAATAACAAAAGAAGCCATGCTTGAACATGCTGTTAATTCTAATTGTAACGAATTTTTAACTGCTTTAAAAAAAATAAATTACGAACAAGATAAAATTGATCCCCTCAAAGTAGATAATACGATACACGCCCAACCTTCGGATCAATTTTATATTGCTCACAATATTAAACGCATTGATATTGACTCAACAGAATATAATGATCTAAGTAATACAGAAAAATACGAATATTTATTATTTCTACACGATTTAATAAAATATGAAATCCCTGATGTTACTTCTAGCAATGAATTATCAACAAAGCAGCTTGATAAGTTTGTATTGCTAGGAAAAATAAATAAAAAATGTGATGAACTTTCACAAATTCACCAAAGAAGTCGATTAAAACGAACATTCCCTGAAATGAATGTGAAACTATCCTCCGTTAATTCACACGCCATATTTTCTAATCCTACCCAATATTACGCCTTTTTAAAAGATACCGGCCTAATAAAAGATGAGCATATCCCTGAATTAAATTCACCCCATACATCTATTAGTACTCTAAATACAAAAATAAAAATGAATAGTTTGTCATATGATGTCAGAAACGCCAATACAAAAATAAATGTAAAAATTCAACCACGTCCATTATCATCTGCGTCAAATTCGAGTGATTCAGAACCATACCGAAAACTTCCGAATAAATCATCTATTACGCCTTTTATACCGATGGCGCCCGAAAAGAAATATACCGACTCGATTCAACAACAGCCGATAATTTCAAAAAAAACGACCTGTGAATTCTTTGAAGAGCCTACTTCATTCTTCCCATCTGATCCCATACAATTCTCTGCAGATATTAATCCTGTCAAGAATGAAATTCCTTTAACGTTTGATAAAAATTGTCACATTCTCGATGATTTAATAAAAACCTACTCAAAATATTATAATCAATCATGTTCAATTCCTAGAGAATTATTTATCGAATGTTGTATGCTAATATCTTTATTTGGCATGGCGTTCATAGTAGCCCCGGGTGAGGCAGAAGCTCAATGCGCAGCACTTCAGAATCTGGGTCTTTGTGATCTTATTTCGTCAGAAGATAGCGATTCGTTTTTATTCGGGGCTGAAAAGCTGATCCGAGGACTTTTTTCTTTATCCTCGAATAAATCGCTATGCCTTCACTCTGCACACGTTGAGTTGTATGACATGAAGAACGTGTCATTAATATTAGGACTAAATAGAGAACTACTAATATGTATGGCTATGATCTCAGGATGCGATTATGACGATGGGTTAAACGGTATGGGTATCAAAACTGCATATAAATTAATAACTGAATTTTATGATAATGGCGACGTGTTCGAAATTTTAAAAAAAATAAAAAATTCTGAAAAAATATTGCAAAAAGACTGTTTTGAAAATTTTCCCTCTCAATTAGTTTTTAGAAGTTTATTAAAGCCCTTAATAAACGACAATAAAGAGTCATTCGTGTGGAATGAGATTAATTTTGAAATGTTAGAAAAATATTTAGAGATAAAACTCGGTTTTTGCCATTTTGAAATACGCAATTCTTTCAAGGTACTAAAATATATACCAAATCATACTAAAGCAAACATTGACAAAAGTTTTGATGAATATGTAATAAAATTATTTAGTAAAAACGTAGAAAAAATATCTAAAAAATTACGTAGTTATCAAAACAGAATCGTTTAATTTTTTGATTTTCTAACTTTCTTTTGGAATATCTTTGTTTGTTTCATTCGAATCAATTTTTCACGAGTACCAGAATTTGCAGCTTCAACTATATTCGATTTAGGTGGTCGGTTTATGTAATTTGTTAAGCTTGGTTGAGGAATTCTAGCTCGAGCCATTTGAACATTTTGCGGGGTAACAGATTTTCTATACAATTATACATTATATTTATAAACTGGGGATTGGCAAGAATTTTAATGCTAATATTGAGAGATAAATTTTAATACTTTTGTTGAGATGGTTTAATTTTATTAGAATGTCTTTGATGTTCTACTTCTCGTTCCTCACGACTCAAATCACTAAAATTTGTAACAACCCCATATATTGGACGCATCCAATTGACTATTTATTATTATAAAAAATGAAATACATATTAATTTAGAGGCATTATGTCTATTTTTTGGAGTTTCTTTTGGGTGTTTACTTAATGTTTTTAGACACCTTCCAAGTTGACTGGATTTTAATATGGATGCTGTTGGATATGTCCACTTTAAATTAAGTAAATATACAACATTTTCAAGGATTGACAAAAGGGTTTCACGAATTTTTATATTTGGTAAAGATCCATCAGGTAAAATACTGAGCCATTCCTTAAATAATTAAAAGGGTAATGTAATTACAGCTATAGCATGGTGAACATTATTTTCGACAAAAGATTCATATAATCCAGATCTACAAAAATTAATAATAAAATATTTATATGTTAAAAAAAATTTTCTGTTACATTGCGATAGACAACAAAAAATGAAAATTTAACCTAATAAGATACTATTCTGTTTTGCTCAATAATTAATACACCCATTTAATATGAAGAGAATTTGGAAAAGGTATATTATAAAAATGAAGACTTGAACAATGATTACATTATATGAATCTCTTGTTTAGTTTTCTTATAATAATATAGGTGGTTTATGAAAGAAGAGATTTGAAATATAGTATCAAGATCAAGCCTATTAATTTATTTACAAATATATGAAGAATTTGTTAAGAGTGTAATTATTATCGTACAATAAATACAAAGATTGTAGAATTTACAAGTTAAAAATAATTTAAAATATAAGTTGAGAAATTTCATGTGTAGAAAGAACGGTCAACTGAATCCATTCATATTTTTTATATAAGTTATATTTTTTATCTGATGGTTGTTTTATCATAAAATTATAGGCTTTATAATAGAATGGTAACAAATAAATGTCAAAATCTTGGTCTCATTTCCTTTGTAACGCATTCGACGCAATTTAAAATTAAAATAATATTAATAATAGGCGAGGCGTGCTTTTTTACTTTTCCAGTATAGCTTTGTGTGAAAAGGCGTATTATTTATAACACATTCAACAGTAAATGAATTAGAGGGCATGCGCGCGAGCTATTGTCATTGGGGCACGGCATCTAGAAAGAGAAGAATTAGGTGAGAGTACTATACTACGTCTGATCCTGGCAGTAATTTCGATCTGACGTGAGTGGGACCAGATGGACTCCACACGAAGCTTCTCTTGAAAAAGACCAGTATGGTTTTACACATCCAAAACAAAAATAAATAATAGAGTCTATACTCAGAATAATCAACTAGGTGTTCAGAGTGGCAAAGAAAATAATTTAGACAAGTTTTCAAAAGCAATATAATTTAGGGAGCTTTATAAAATCTTTCAAATTTGGATTCAAAATAAAAATTGTTTAAATATCAATTATATTATTATTTGTTTGAGTGTTAATAAATGAAGAAAAGTTAATTTCATTGCCGAAAATACAAATTAAAAAGTAGCGAATGATATCGATACATAATTCAGCAACATTTTGCGTTCAGTAAAATTTGAGGGTTTCTAGAATTGCACTGACTACTCGTCAAGATTTGAATGGTGTATTTAGTAAAGATTTGCATATCAAAATTGATAAAATAGAAAATTAATGGAAAATATTTATAAATTATTTATTTCAAATGGTTCATTAATAGATCAGCCATATTTTTCGGTTTCAATGAATGCGAAAATTATGCAAAGTATTAAGATCCTTCGGAAAATTCTTTCATAATTTTGCAACCATTTGTTCTTGAATGTTGTGGGGAAGGATTAAAAAAGATACTTTAATATCGTTGACATATGTACCGTATAAAATCAGGCTCCGGTGTATTTGCCCGAAAGTGATTAATAATCAAAATTAATGAGTAATTAATTTTATGTGTGGATATAATAAAGAATTTTTTCATAATTTGATTCATTTGTAATTCAATGATTTAGTAAATTTTTATTAACTCGAGAATTCTCTTGCAAAACTTGAATCTTTTTACCTCTTTTTTTCACATCCTTCATTTATGCCCTAGGTTATCAATGTTCATTTTGTTTACATCAGATTTATATTATTTGTGATAATGTTATTAGATTTTATTTTGTAGATAAATAATTAATAATATATGTACAGGCTTAATATTGTTTTATTGACGATAAATACCGATGAAGGAATAATATAATCAATTGAAGGTTCGCATAATTCATTTG
This sequence comes from Henneguya salminicola, assembly GCA_009887335.1. Lineage (NCBI taxonomy): Eukaryota > Metazoa > Cnidaria > Myxozoa > Bivalvulida > Myxobolidae > Henneguya > Henneguya salminicola. The sequence goes on from SGJC01000986.1 coordinate 10,280, forward strand.
CGAAGTTTTATAGGTTCTTCCGATCTAAATTTTTTTTCCTGTTTCCATATTTACAAAGAACATAAAATTTACAAATTGTTAAAAACTATCTTGAAAAAAATGACCTACATCGTTTCAATTAAACATTAATGTTTAAGTGAGTATTATTTTATAAGTCTTTTTCAATATTTGAGATCAATTACATAATGAAAAAAATCGGGACGAAAATTTGTTCGTTGTTGACAATGAAAATTTTAAATTTGCTTGAATTATCGATGAAACAAACAATTGTGGGAAATATAATTCACCAATAAAAAATACATTACGAATTAAAAAACAAATGTTGAAATGCTTTAATGTATATTTTTACATAAAATAAATCATACATCAAAACCAATAAAAATAGCATACGAGATTCACATATCAAATTCATTTTTTTTAATTTGATATAATTACAAGGAAATGTATGTGTTTTGAGAAAATACTCAAAATTGAGGGCGAAATAGAAATCCAATGCTTTTAGAATAGTTTTTATTAAAATATCGTTCATTATTTTCCAAATAAATATTATTTCAACTAAATATGCTATTATGGCAAATGTTGTTTTCATATATAAAACCTTCCGGTAAAAGGTGGGGCACGACAAAGTTGTGCGACTTTCTATAAGTTTACAGAAAATCTAAAAAGCCATTGTGGCAACAAAGTTCGTAAAGCGAACATTTACGAGAATCCATACGTTATAAATATTTAATAATTTAATTAGACTAATTTTCTTTTTAAATGTCAAGAGTATTTTTTCGCATAACAAATTTTCAAACATTGTTTGAGGTCAAAAGATTTCTATTTTCGTACAAAAAATACGAAATTGCAATATTAGTGTGCTATTTACTGAGCTTTTATGTAAAATGTGGATGAGGCTTTATTGGGCATTCTTCGCGACGCCATTTTAACTATATTTCTAAATAATATTAAATGAATACAAAAACGATATTTTTCGATATCGCACGCAATCGAGGAATGTTATGTGACAGTTAAGGCTAGATTCAAACTAGCGCATGTCTAAATGATAGAGTTCGGAAAAATCCTTAAGATATTTATTTGCTTGAAAGGGTCATTCAATAATATAAATATTTATTCAATATTATAGTTAAAATGGTGGTGGCTTTTTGTCATAAAATAAAAAAAAATATTTGTTTTGATTATTTGAAACAAGTTATCATATTTTTATCAATTGATTTAATTTTAGATACCGATTAAGTTGTGTTTTTAAGTATGTGCACAATTGAAGTTTTTCAACAGCCAATTCGCCAGCTTCTACTTTTTGGCGGTCAGACTACATGATAATTCATGAATAAATACCCTCACGGCGTTAAACATTTTTTGGACAATTTCCGCCGCTTTATTATCTTGTTCAGTTTGAAAATCTAGATCCTGAATCAAACTATAGGTTATACTTTTTTTCGCTGACGTCTGTGAGATGAAGCTTTCTTCTGAATCATCATCATGTCGAAATCAGAAACAAAATGCCTGAATATAAGAAAAAATAGAATACTGGCCTGATGTAAATTGTTCATTCGGCAAAACCTTTTCAGTTTGAGTTATGCTTCCCTTAAGTCGAATACAAAAGAAAACTTCTAGAAATTTATCTTCCTCGTCACTTTCCCCGAAAATATCTGCAAATAATCCATTGGTTCTGCATATTAAGCAATTTTATAAAAACTTGTCATTTACATCCTCTAAAAATTACTTTCATATCCTACCTTCCTGTTCTTCGTCTTGTTTAGTTTCAGAATTGGCAGAAGAAATTGAGTGTAACTCCTCATCGTTTTCCATTTTATATTTTTTAGATACACGAGAACTAGCGAGATCAAATACTTGTTCGAATCACCACTCTATTTCTCGAAAAATTTATGATATAATCATAATAATCTTATTCTTATAAAATTTTATAGAATAGACATTAATATCTAGCATCGAGAATAAAACGAAAAATTTGTTGACAAAACTAAATGACGGAAAATATTATTTTTTAGACGCACGTTTTAGAATGATTGAATTTAACTGAAAATGGGACGGTGGATTTTGCAACAAACATGCTAAAATAAATATTGTGACACTGCATTATCTCATCAAATAAGTATACAGTTAATTGCGCCTGTTTAATTAATAATTTTCAAAAATAAATCATTAAGAAATTTTATTCAGGAATATTTCATTTATAAGGATGCCATTCTATTTTTTCAGTAAAAATGGAGTGCATCATGCCTTTAAAAAAATCATAAACTGCACAAATACGCATGAGCGCGCATGTAAAAAAAGATAATATTATTGAACCATTTTTTTTTATGTATATTTTCAATATTATATATTTTATGGGAAAGGCAGTGGATATTTTGAACAGCCCTATGTATTTCATGCTTACAGAAATTTTTAACTAATAAAAAAATTGCACGAAAGCACAAAACCAGCCCAGTGTAACCAAGGTAAGATATCTTTTTCGAGTCACCGCGCCGCGCGGTAATAATAATGGCTTTTATGTATTAATAAATCCTTCCATTGTTACGAAACTCAATATTAAAAAATTCTTTTATTGATTTATTCTAATATAAATCATTTCACACTTCGCATGCGAGAACCCAATCCTAAGATTTGTTGAATGTTTTCGTCGTCATTGCAACTGCCTTAAGTCACCACTAAGAAGATTTTGAACGTCTTATTCTACTAAATCGAGAGAATTTCTTCTGTTCCTTCGAGCAATTCGGTTTTTCAGGACATTTCCAGACCCTACAATAGCAGTTGTAAGAGATTTAGTAACTGGATCTCGAAATGTAATGGAATTGTTTACATCTTAATGAAATAATAATTTTGCAAATTCCAATATCTCCGAAAGTCATCTAAAATAACGGTCGAGTCTGGAAGCATGAGTACGCATAATTGATTATAATGTAGTTTCCATTCTTTCTGGAACTTTTTCCAATTATATTTGCCGCGCATGACTTCATTCCTTTTACCCTAAAACTATTGCACATTTAACTGGATGGCTTCTATGATATTTATTTTTCACGCTTTTAGATTCAGCAATTCGACCTTGATACAGGGTCCATGAACTGCAAATCGATAAAATCTAAACTTTCTTTATATATTTTCTTAAAAATTTGTTCTATTCTGACACTATATATTTTGAGTGTTCTGTGAAAGTATTCATGTGTTTCTATTTGATCCAGACAACCAAAAATATTCCAACATCAAAATTTTATATTGTGGAAATTTTAATTTTTTTAAAGAAGGTTCTATTCTTATTTGGTTGACTGAACTCACACTCCTTTCATTAGCACCACCAATGTTTAGTTCAATGAGAAAGATTTGTCTTCCCACATTTTTCACAAATATGTGAAGGCACTGGTAAAATTTTTGACATAAGATATGGAATTGCATTTTCTTCTAAAACGATAAGTTTGGATCTTCATAGTATATGCACC